>SKCR01049946.1:0-75069 GCA_019454045.1 Zanthoxylum bungeanum
GAATATTGAATAATGTAACGAAGGATTTGAATAGTACCTTGAAGATCATGAGAGCTTTCCTTTAACTTGCCAACCGATAGAAATCTTTGTGTAAGACAAAATGATCTTCAAAGCTCTTTCTTATACTCTCATTTTGGCACTTCGAATTCCCTCTAAAATGTGTCTCGAAATTCCCATTAGGGTTTTAATAAATGAGGTTAGGCTCAAGACATCCTTAGGCCCAATTTCCCTATAATCTGTCAAGAGTAATATTTTGACGAAGACAACTTAAGAAGACAGTAGCATGACAATTGTCGACTCCGGAAGTAGCTCATCCCTTTAATAAATTCACTTCCATATTAGGGTGAAACCTTGACATATTGTTTCATTCGACGCAGCACACTAAAGAGCGTAATTGTAGACAACAGAAACTGGGCGACGCATGCTGTTTAACCCGCGGGGGACTAAATCGGAGAATAAAATGGAGTCGCCACCCGGTGTGAACCGGGAAAATGATTTAAAGCCGCTGTGGGACACAGGAATCTGGGCGAACGCCGTTCCTAGGCTCGCGGCCTAGTTGGGAAGGATTACATAACATGGAGTCGCCACCCGGTGTGAACCGGGACAAAGATTTAAGGCCGCACTCACCCCTCGCAAGGGAAGACCTCAAACCGTTGGGTTCGGAATGGTCCCTTACTTATGTCACTTGTAATGAAAGGATTCATGTAATAATTTAACTAAGCTTAAGTAACACTTATTTCCAATAGTATCATGCTTCTAAATTCTCATGTGTAAAATAAAACTCATGTACGCATTTCACATATATCTTACATTTAAATTTGCATGCTAAACATATATCAAGATAGCAACTAGCATACAACTTTACTTGTATATCACATTCAGGAAAACACACAAGCGCACATATTAACCATACAAGCACACATGGTAAGCATACAAGCACACATATGGGCACTTTTCAAGTGGTACGTGGAATTGTAGCCCAAGTACAGACCGCACTACCGTCCATTCGGAATCGGCTACGGAATTTACGTCTGGGTTTCCATCCGATATACCGCAAGAAGTAATGCTCAAATGTTATCATGACATAAGCATACGAATTGTGACACATTTGCATAGAAAAGATCAACTAATAGGCAATTATGCATGAATATAATAAGACAGACTCAGTTCAGTGTGTGTGCGTTCGTGTAGCGTTCGTAAACGCGTTCGAACGGAAATGAAACAGAATGCTCACGTTCGAGTAGCGTTCGTAAACGCGTTCGAACGGAAATGAAACAGAATGCTCACGTTCGGGTAGCGTTCGTAAACGCGTTCGAACGGAGATGAGACAGAAAGCTCACGTTCGTATGGCGTTTGTTAACGCGTTCGAACGGATACGAGACCTGACACATAATAAGGCAAAAAAACACATGCGCGTTCGAATTGCGTTCGTGAACGCGTTCGAACGGACACGGACCTGATGCAATACATAAACAGAAAATAAAAGGGCGCGGCGAAGCACTGCCGTAAAGGTGACCTTTTGGGGCTCTTGATCTCTCAAGAGAGGACCTTTAGACCAACATGCTAAGCCCATGCGCGTCATATCACACATGCAAGAATAGAACCAATCATATCAACCAAGTATGCCCGATTGAACGCATCTTACATCCAATCCGAACACACGTCAACCGGCGCGGCAAAGCATCGTGGTAAAGGGCTTTTAGCCCCTCCCCATAGGGGATCTCACAACACACTTACTAAGCCCATGCGCTCGATCGACTTATACATACGAAAATGAAGATAATAATATCAAACTAAGTATGCTCGATTGAACGTATCTTGCGTCCAACCGAACATACATCAACCGGCGCGGCGAAGTAGTGTCACGAAGGTGGCCTTTTCGGCTCTTTGTCTCACAAGTGGAGGACCTTTGGACTAACTCACTAAGCCCATGCGCTTGGTTGAATCATACAAAAATAGACAATATATTGAATTCAAGAGAAAACTAAATAAACAAAAGCAACACAACGAAAGAGAGATGGTGCCGTTTACTCAAGCGGTACGTGGAGTTGTGGCCCGAGTACAGATCATATTACCGTCCATTCGGAATCGGCTATGAAATTTATGTCCGGGTTTCCATCCGATATACCGCGAGAGTTGACACATCTCTCATTCATCCAATACCCACAACATACATCATACACACAACAGATACCACAAATACAGAAAATATAATCAAAATAAATGACCAGAAATAAAATGAGAATAAGTGTGAAAGATACCCTCAGGTCTAACCTTTTAAGCCGTCTCTCGGACTCACGTTCCACGAAGATCGAAAAGGGGGTAAAGCTCCGCAACTTTTTCTGGTCCGCTGGTTCAACGTCCTAGCTCACTGTTTCGCTGCTTTGCTTACGATTCGAACTCCGTTCTGCTCCTATTCGGCTCCTGTTTTGCTGCTCACTGCACGGGCTACCTGTTTCAATGTTTTCAAAGAACTATTCCAAGTTGTGTGGGTTCTTAGTGCAATTAAAAGTGATTATTTTTAAGGTTATCTATGTAGTTTTCTAAGTTACTGTTTTTTAAGGATTTTGGGCTACTGTTTTAATGTAATCTAGGAGGTTGTTTTGGCGTGTTTTAGAATTCGGCTATGGGTGAGTTTCGGTTCGGCTATGGAGGGTGGTCTTGTGGTGGTTTCTTTGTTTTCTTTTTGTGTGTGTATGAAGTGTTTTCTCTTGGATGTGTTTTGGGTGTGTAGAGAGAGTTTAGAGAAATTTTGAGAGAGCTTGGGTGTGAATTGTGTTGTCTCCCGGAGAGCAATGGCCTTGGTTAGGGGTTGTTTATATAGAGAATGGCTAGGGTTTACAAGGGAAGGGATTTGTGCATTAAATTAGGATATGATTTAGTCTTAAACAAAGAATCAAAAGGATTGAGGGGGGGACAAAATATTTTACTTTAGGAAGTTGTAATATTTAATTTGTGTTGGTTTAGGAATACAAATATTTTATATTGGTAAGTATCTTATTAGATTAGGAAGTCAAATATATGATTGGCTTTAATTGGTATGATTGATTTCAATTTAGTATGATTGCAATGCATTTCTACTTACCTGGCTCGCCAGCTGTCACTTGACTTACCATGTGTTGAGTTTGATTGTGTGGTGAGGTGCTGCGACCCCTGGTTCATTCCCGAACCGTGCTCTATTTTTAGAGCGCCATCTTCGGCATCTTTCGTGTATGTGCTCCATTTTGGAGCGCCATTTCCGGCATTTGTTGTGTGTGTTCCATTTTGGAACGCCATTTTCGGCATCTGCTGTGTGTGTTCCATTTTGGAACGCCATTTTCGGCGTCTGTTGTAAGTGCTCCATTTTGGAGTGCCATTTCCGGCGTCTGTTGTAAGTGCTCGGCCTTCTCCATTTTGGAGTGCCATTTTCCATCCGGCGTCTGTTGTAAGTGCTCCATTTTGGAGTGCCATTTTCTGAACTGTGCTGTACGAGATTGTGGCTCATTTTTGAACCGTTACTTGATGAGATGGTCTTTGCTGTTATAAACCTGCGAACACGAAACAAACATTGCATGTATGTGGTATGTATGCATGTATGCATGTATATGTATTATATTCCGATGGGTTAGGCCTTCCTTGGTCCATTTCTGAACAGTGCTTCAATTTCGGAGTGCCATTTTTGGCAAGTGATGAGATGATGGTCCATTTCGAACCGTTGCTGATAATGATGTGGGCCCCGCCCCAAGAGTACTATACCCGGCAGAACTAATACTGAACCAATGTGGGCCTCGCCCCCCAGAATGCCATACCCGGCAGAGCTGATGCTGACATGGGCTTCACCCCCAGACCGAGACTGATATGGGCCTCGCCCCCAGACTGATACTGATACTGAACTGATGTGGGCCTCGCCCCCAAGCTGATACTGATGCGGGCTCGGCCCTGGGACTCATCCCCAAACTGATACTGATTCATTTCTGAAACTGACTGTACTGTTGTTGTTCCCGGAGATTCCCCGTGTTCTAAACATCACTGGATTTCATAGTGCCAATGTTGAATGTTTTTCTCAAATATACTCATATTGTAGAAGAGATTCAGCGAAATAATGTCTTTATTATTATTTAAAGAAAATGATTCGAACATGTAGACCAAGTCAATGTCTATATTAAAATGCATGATCAAATAAACTAGGAGGGATGATTTCATCATTCGCAACATTGCTTTCTTTCTTGGCCTATGGTTCTCCACCGTTGTCATCCCATACTCCTATGGATGAAGCTGAGTGGTTGAGAGTTTGAAGGACAAGGTTCGGGTAGGCCGGAGTTGATCATGTAGTTGGGTAGGGGATTTCTGTATGCGTGGGGTTGTTCTCTTTCTGGGTCAGGTATTTTGTGAGCATCAATGAGGTTTTGGATTTCATGCCTAAGGCGGGTGCAGCTGTCAGTTTCGTGGCCTCTCCTTTGATGGAAGTGACAATACAAGCTTAGGTTAAGGTTGGGTGGGATAGGATCTGGAAGTGGTTTAGGCTCTAAGGGTTTTAGGAGTCCTTGTCCCTTCAACTTCTCAAGTACCTTAGATAACGGCTTCCCCAGGTTAGAGAAATGCCGGTTCTTGACGGCAGCGACCTCGGCAGTAGCGGGCTTGGTCTCAGAATACCCCCCAAAAGTCCGCCTATTCTGGCCATAGGACTTTCTGTTTTCAGCCTCCTCTTCCTCAATATCCATGACAGTTTCCCTCAACTGTCGAAAATCGGAAATCATCGAAGTCATCCTCCTCAGCTTACTATAAATAGAGGGCTTGGTGCCCTTGATGATCATTTTGATTTGGTCCTTCTCAGAGGGCCGAGTCTGCATTTTCAGAAGCTGGCTTCTCCAGCGGTCTACATACTCCTTGAAGCTTTCTTCCGGCTTCTGCTTAGTGTTCTCCAAATCACGGAGTGACAAGTCGATCTCCAAGTCTGTAACATACTGCTTCAGAAAAGCGTCAGCTAGTTCCTTCCAATCTTCCTTAACCTTCTTTTCAAGGCTATGATACCAAACCACAGGTGCCCCCTCGAGTGACATCCCAAACATCTTTTGGACTTGGCGCTGGTGATAGGCCTACTGAACTCATAACAGACACATACTGACGGAGATGCACCCTCGGATCTCCATTCCCATTGAACTTAGCCAGATCCGGCATCTTAAACTGCGCTGGCAACTGCTCCTCAAACTTCATTGTCTCATAGTCTAGCAAATCCTCATTCTTACCCCTCATCTTACGGGTAACTGTTTCAACCTGATCCCGAAGCTTCTGAAATTCTGCCTGGGACCCAATCACTCTGTCTGTTGCATACTCTGCATTATCATCATCAAAAGCGGGGATATCATCCCCCAACCCATTCGGAGGCTTCTCGCGCCTTACATTCTCAGAATTCTCCCCAGCACGGGGCACAGCCATATTTGTCATGGCAGTAGTCAAGGCTTGCAACTGTTCAGTAATCTTGGCGAAGCCACTTTCCAACTGATCTATCCGGGATACCTCAGTATCTGATTCACTCATGTCTGTTCTCGGTATTTTGGTGAGTCTTCCCTTTTTCTAACCCAACGGGAATCTATGATGGCTTTCAGAACACAAGGGTTAACATGATGTATGTATGCATGATGTGGATAAGAAATATATAACATATATTAAAATCAAAATTCTCAAACAAATCGGCCTATTATCATTTTAGAATCTTTCGGGTTAACTGTCATAAGAGTGAACCCGTCCCAGTTTAAATGGCCTAACGAGTTCATGTCTTATGGCAAAGAGCCCAACTAAATCCAAATGATAAAATTCCGAACACAATCATAAAATGGCCCATTGTTATTTAGAAGCCTTTTGGCCCAATCGTCATGAAATACGTTCTTGTCCCAGTTTAAATGGCCCAACAAGCCCATATCTCATGACAAATGGTCCAAATGGATCCAAACGACGATGTTCCCAAACACAAGCATACAAGGAAGATGATGCAAACATGACATAATATTTTTTACAAAGTGGCCTATCAACATTTCAGAAGCTTTTGGCCTAATAGTCATAAGGTGCGAACTTGCCCCAGTTTAAATGGCCCAGCAAGCCCGCATTTCTGACAATAGTCCAACTGCATCCAAATGAGGATGGTCCACAAGCACATACTCAAGGAAATAATTGTTACTTTAGCCAACCCGGTCTATAGGTGGGTTAGTAGAGTATAGACAAAGGCTCTCACTGGCGAAGGATGGCCCACAACTAGGTCTCCCCACTCAAGGGTTCGAGCAACCAAGTGGGCGCACCCTTTTTATACACTAAGGTACGTGCCAATGAGCTATGGTGTGTGACGGACTGTCAAATGGATTTCCCGTTGTAGATCCCCCAGAGGGAAGGTGGAGCGAGGCTCACTTAAATACCCAAGCCTCTTAGGCTCTTATCGCTTGTTGTCAGGAATAAACAACGAGTCCTCCAAATTAGTCCATCACAAAGGCTACAAGTAGATGGCCATATAGGTGCCTTCACAGCTTTTCCTTCTAGAAAGGTAGTGAATGAAGGAGGACACCAAACCATTACCTAGCCTAAAAATGCCTTTGATTAAACCCTTACTTTATCCCCTATAGACACGATCAATTAAAACACAAATCCAAACATCACAAGTCAATATTTCGGGGCCAATTCTCTATCCCCAGTGGAGTCGCCAGACTGTGGGACACAGGAATCTGGGCGACGCCGTTCCTAGGCTCGCGGCCTAGTTGGGAAGGATTACATAACATGGAGTCGCCACCCGGTGTGAACCGGGACAAAGATTTAAGGCCGCACTCACCCCTCGCAAGGGAAGACCTCAAACCGTTGGGTTCGGAATGGTCCCTTACTTATGTCACTTGTAATGAAAGGATTCATGTAATAATTTAACTAAGCTTAAGTAACACTTATTTCCAATAGTATCATGCTTCTAAATTCTCATGTGTAAAAAAACTCATGTACGCATTTCACATATATCTTACATTTAAATTTGCATGCTAAACATATCATCAAGATAGCAACTAGCATACAACTTTACTTGTATATCACATTCAGGAAAACACACAAGCGCACATATTAACCATACAAGCACACATGGTAAGCATACAAGCACACATATGGCACTTTTCAAGTGGTACGTGGAATTGTAGCCCAAGTACAGACCGCACTACCGTCCATTCGGAATCGGCTACGGAATTTACGTCTGGGTTTCCATCCGATATACCGCAAGAAATAATGCTCAAATGTTATCATGACATAAGCATACGAATTGTGACACATTTGCATAGAAAAGATCAACTAATAGGCAATTATGCATGAATATAATAAGACAGACTCAGTTCAGTGTGTGTGCGTTCGTGTAGCGTTCGTAAACGCGTTCGAACGGAAATGAAACAGAATGCTCACGTTCGAGTAGCGTTCGTAAACGCGTTCGAACGGAAATGAAACAGAATGCTCACGTTCGGGTAGCGTTCGTAAACGCGTTCGAACGGAGATGAGACAGAAAGCTCACGTTCGTATGGCGTTTGTTAACGCGTTCGAACGGATACGAGACCTGACACATAATAAGGCAAAAAACACATGCGCGTTCGAATTGCGTTCGTGAACGCGTTCGAACGGACACGGACCTGATGCAATACATAAACAGAAAATAAAAGGGCGCGGCGAAGCACTGCCGTAAAGGTGACCTTTTGGGGCTCTTGATCTCTCAAAGAGAGGACCTTTAGACCAACATGCTAAGCCCATGCGCGTCATATCACACATGCAAGAATAGAACCAATCATATCAACCAAGTATGCCCGATTGAACGCATCTTACATCCAATCCGAACACACGTCAACCGGCGCGGCAAAGCATCGTGGTAAAGGGCTTTTAGCCCCTCCCCATAGGGGATCTCACAACACACTTACTAAGCCCATGCGCTCGATCGACTTATACATACGAAAATGAAGATAATAATATCAAACTAAGTATGCTCGATTGAACGTATCTTGCGTCCAACCGAACATACATCAACCGGCGCGGCGAAGTAGTGTCACGAAGGTGGCCTTTCGGCTCTTTGTCTCACAAGTGGAGGACCTTTGGACTAACTCACTAAGCCCATGCGCTTGGTTGAATCATACAAAAATAGAAATATATTGAATTCAAGAGAAAACTAAATAAAAAAAGCAACACAACGAAAGAGAGATGGTGCCGTTTACTCAAGCGGTACGTGGAGTTGTGGCCCGAGTACAGATCATATTACCGTCCATTCGGAATCGGCTATGAAATTTATGTCCGGGTTTCCATCCGATATACCGCGAGAGTTGACACATCTCTCATTCATCCAATACCCCACAACATACATCATACACACAACAGATACCACAAATACAGAAAATATAATCAAAATAAATGACCAGAAAGTAAAATGAGAATAAGTGTGAAAGATACCCTCAGGTCTAACCTTTTAAGCCGTCTCTCGGACTCACGTTCCACGAAGATCGAAAAGGGGGTAAAGCTCCGCAACTTTTCTGGTCCGCTGGTTCAACGTCCTAGCTCACTGTTTCGCTGCTTTGCTTACGATTCGAACTCCGTTCTGCTCCTATTCGGCTCCTGTTTTGCTGCTCACTGCACGGGCTACCTGTTTCAATGTTTTCAAAGAACTATTCCAAGTTGTGTGGGTTCTTAGTGCAATTAAAAGTGATTATTTAAGGTTATCTATGTAGTTTTCTAAGTTACTGTTTTTTAAGGATTTTGGGCTACTGTTTTAATGTAATCTAGGAGGTTGTTTGGCGTGTTTTAGAATTCGGCTATGGGTGAGTTTCGGTTCGGCTATGGAGGGTGGTCTTGTGGTGGTTTCTTTGTTTTCTTTGTGTGTGTATGAAGTGTTTTTCTTGGATGTGTTTTGGTGTGTAGAGAGAGTTTAGAGAAATTTTGAGAGAGCTTGGGTGTGAATTGTGTTGTCTCCCGGAGAGCAATGGCCTTGGTTAGGGGTTGTTTATATAGAGAATGGCTAGGGTTTACAAGGGAAGGGATTTGTGCATTAAATTAGGATATGATTTAGTCTTAAACAAAGAAATCAAAGGATTGAGGGGGGGACAAAAATATTTACTTTAGGAAGTTGTAATATTTAATTTGTGTTGGTTTAGGAATACAAATATTTTATATTGGTAAGTATCTTATTAGATTAGGAAGTCAAATATATGATTGGCTTTAATTGGTTATGATTGATTTCAATTTAGTATGATTATCTTTTGATTTAGTATGTGATTTGTTTAATTTAGGCATGATTTTAGTTTAAGTTGGTAATTGTTTATTTTAATTGGTAAATGATTTAAATGTTTTATTTAATGTTTAATATTTAATTTAATATTTAATTATTTAATTTGGGATGTGTTTTATGGGCTTTGGGGAGCTAAATGGGCTGGGTGTGAGGCTAGCAGCAAAACCAGAATTACCGACACCGTTCGAACGCTCCCTCGAACGCTAAACGAACGCCCGCAATCTGTTTCCCGTTCGAACGAAGCAATGAACGCAGCACCAACGAAGACAGTGAGCTTGTTTATTCTGAATTCCCCCTTCCGATATCCGTTTCCCGTGACCTCCGTGACTTAAAAGGTAGTGTCTCCAAAATGAGACTCATCATAGGGTTTTATGCGTAAAAATGCAGTGCCTACAGCCGCACTCACCCCTCGCAAAGGAAGACCTCAAACCGTTGGGTTCGGAATGGTCCGTCCTATGTTTGCAGGTTTTAAACAGAAATGGAAGAACTAGCAGGAGGAAACACATGGCGCCAATGAGCACAATGAGGGTCTCACCCATCAAGAACATGGAGTATCTCCACACATGTATACGTATACATTACATGCACACGTCTTTATTCTGTTGTTTTGTATTCGCAGGTTTTAAAGAAGAAAAAGGGAAAGCGGCAAAGATCAAAAGGTGGCACAAGCACTGAGGACGACATTGAAGCCAACTTGACAGGTGGATTTCGGTCATGTCTGGATGAAGACGATGAATTTAACACTAGCAGAGAGGCAACCCATGCACTTTATTGCAATTTCTATTTTCATGTTTTGTATATACATGTTGTAGAATTTTTAATTTTGTGTGTTATTTTTATAGGTAAAAGCTCAGACGGAGCATTTTAAGACGGAAGGAATGGTGTTTGGGCAATCACAAAGATGGGAGCTAATTCATTAGTGGTGGCTGAGTAAAGAAAGAATTCTTGAGACACATCCTAATGAATTTATACCAAGCAAGAGGCGTATTGAGTACACAATTCTTTTGCTTTAATTATTGCTTTGATTTGCCTTCTTTTGTTATTTTCTGTTATTTTCGTAGACAGGATCCCAGACTTTTTGGCCTATCATGACTTGTTTTGGTGTTTTTATGGACAAAATATACGACTTTTTGACCTTTCATGACTTATTGTGGTGGACAGGATCCACAACTTTTTGACCTTTTAGGACTTCTTTTAGTATTTTCTTTTATCTTCATGGATAGAATCCATGACTTTTTGACCGCTCACGGTTTCTTTTGTTGTTTTCTCTTATTATCGTAGACAAAATCCATTGACTTTTTGACTTCTCATGACCTCTTTTGTGGTTTAGCTAACCATCGTTCTGTGAAAGGTATTAGTACAATCATTACTCATCCCTTTTCAAGTACTATAAAATCAGCTCAATATTTCTCTCATCAACACATTCAAATATACATCCAAGTAAAAGAGAGAAAATGGAAGCCACTTCAAGAAGACGAGTTGAAACCATTTGTGTGTTTTGCGGTACCAGTGTGGGTACTAAACCGCAATACATAGAGGCAGCACAAGAATTGGGTCGAGTCATTGCTGAACGGAATATGCATTTAATATACGGTGGAGGCAATCTTGGACTGATGGGAATTGTTTCAAAGGCTGTACATGACGGAGGCAGTCCAGTTTTGGGAATCATCCCAAAACCTTTGGCGGAGGCGAATCTGATAGGACCATCAAACATAGAAGAATTGCTCGTGCCAGGAATGTCAGAGCGACTGGTGGAAATGATTAACCGTGCAGATGCTTTTATTGCTCTACCAGGAGGCTTGGGCACGTTGGAGGAAATTTTTATAGTGCTATCTTGGGCGAACCTGAACATACACAAGAAACCTCTTGGATTGTTTAACGTTGATGGATTTTATGATTTTCTTTATGTGTTTCTTGAAGACAACCGGAGAAATGGGTTCGTAACAAAACCTATGAACGAACTCCTTTTCACAGCCAGAACTGCCCCGGATTTTATTAACCAAATATTGGCCTTTGAACCGCATATAGACCCTGTCCTTTCCAAGATCAAATGGTCCGAGGACGATCGTGGTAAAAAGCGTAAGCTGAATCTGGATCTTAACATCTAGTCTTCTGTATTAGTATCTTGTTTATTTTGTGTTATTTAAAAAAATGAAAAAAATGAAAAAAATGAGAGAGAGAAGTCTTTGATGGTTAGACATATGTCCGGTGATGACATTGTATGCTGTAATGAGAAACCCTAGAAACGATAAGTGCGAGACACGCTCTCTTCCGGTATTCTGAATGGATTGATCTCAGTCAGACTCACGAGCACTTGATTACGGGATCCTAGCAGTAGAAGCCTGAGTAGTTATCGAGGTGACTAGTTGAAGAGATGATGTATTAGTGAATGACCATTTGCCTGGATGTCCACACTTGTTTACTGATGCTATGATATATGATATGGTTGGAAATAAAGAAAAAAAGTCTTTGAAATAAAAAAATAAAAAAAAAAGAAGAAAAAATAGACCACCTATAACCGATAAGCGTGAAGCTACCCATGGGCGAGTATTAGGACCACCATGAGGAGAAATGCTACCTTAAGTGTAGGTGTGTCAGAAAAGAAAAGAGAAAATAAAAAAAAACGAAAAAAAAAAAAGAAAATGAAAAGAAAGAGACAAAAAAAAAAAGATGAAAGAGAAAACCATATCATATTGAGTATGCTGAAGTAATCACGAATGTGATTAAGACATCCAGGTTGGTGTGGACAACAGAACCTGGGCGACGCCGTTCCTAGGCTCGCGGCCTAGTTGGGAAGTACTAAATAACATGAAGTCGCCACCCGGTGTGAACCGGGACAAAGATTTAAGGCCGCACTCACCCCTCGCAAGGGAAGACCTCAAACCGTTGGGTCGGAATGGTCCCTTACTTATATCACTTGTAATGAAAGGATTTATGTAATAATTTAATCAAGCTTAAGTAACACTTATTTCCAAGAGTATCATGCTTCTAAATTCTCATATTCAAAATAAAACTTATGTACACATTTCACATATATCTCACGTTTAAAATTGCATGCTTAACATATATCAAAATAGCAACGAACATACAACTTCATTTGCATATTACATTCAGGAAAACACAAGCACACATATTAACCATACAAGCACACATATGGGCACTTTTCCAAGCGGTACGTGGAATTGTATCCCCAGTACAGACCGCACTACCGTCCATTCGGAATCGGCTACGGAATTTACGTCTGGGTTTCCATCCGATATACCTCAAGAAATAATACTCAAATGTTATCATAACATAAGCATATGAATTGTAATACATTAACATATTTGTATTTATACATGTGGAGATAGCTACTAGGAAAACTATGCATGAAATCTAATGAAGAGGACTCAGTTCAGTGGGTGCGCGTTCGTGTAGCGTTCGTAAACGCGTTCGAACGGAAATGAAACAGAATGCTCACGTTCGTATGGCGTTTGTTAACGCGTTCGAACGGAAATGAAACAGAATGCTCACGTTCGTATGGCGTTTGTTAACGCGTTCGAACAGAAATGAGACCTGATGCATGATAAGGCAAAATGTATGCGCGTTCGAGTTGCGTTCGTAAACACGTTCGAACGGAGAACAGACCTGATGCATGAAATGGGACGCAATATATAAACAACAAAATAAAGGGGCGCGGCGAAGTACTGCCGTAAAGGTGGCCTTTTAGGGCTCTTGGTCTCTCAAAGAGAGGACCTTTAGACCAACATACTAAGCCCATGTGCGTCACATCACACATACAAAAATAGAACCAATCATATCAACCAAGTATGCCCGATTGAACACATCTTACATCCAATCCGAACACACATCAACCGGCGCGGCAAAGCATCGTGGTAACGGGTTTTAACCCCTCCCCATAAGGGATCTTTCATTCCACTTACTAAGCCCATGCGCTTGATTAAACCATGCATAAAAAATAAAATCAATAATATCAAACTAAATATGCCCGATTGAACGTATCTCGCATCCAACCGAACACACATCAACCGGCGCGGCGAAGTAGTGTCACAAAGGTGGCCTTTTCGGTTCTTTGTCTCCAAAATTGGATGACCTTGGGACTAACTCACTAAGCCCATGCGCTTGATTGAATCATGCATAAATAAACAACATACAGAATTCAAGTGACGAAAAATAAACAAACCAAAGCAACACAAGGCAAAAGATAGTGCCGTTTACTCAAGCGGTACGTGAAGTTGTGTCCCGAGTACAGATCATATTACCGTCCATTCGGAATCGGCTATGAAATTTATGTCCGGGTTTCCATCCGATATACCGCGAGAGTTAACACATTCCTCATTCATCCCATACCCACAACACACATCATACATAAACAGGATTCAACGAATAAGTAAAATATATAATCCAAAATAAACAACAACAAAAATCACGTAGAGATGGGTGTGAAAAGTACCCTCAGGTCTAACCTTTTAAGCCGTCTCTCGGACTCGCGTTCCACGAAGATCGGAAGGGGTAAAGCTCCGCAACTTTTCTGGTTCACTGGTTCAGCGTCCTAGCTCACTGCTTTGCTGTTTTGCTTGCGGTTCGAACTCCGTTCTGCTCCTATTCGGCCTCTGTCTTGCTGCTCACTGCACGGGCCACCTGTTTTAACGTTTTCAATGAACTATTCCAAGTTTGTGTGGGTTCTTAGTGCAGTTGTATGTGATTATTTTTAAGATTATCTATGCAGTTTTTATGTTACTTTTTTTTAAGGATTTGGGCTGCTGTTTTAAGGTAATTCAGAGGCTGTTTTTGAGTGTTTTTTGGGGGTGTTTTAGTGGTTGTAAATGCTGTATGGGGGGATGCGTTGGCTACAGAAATTCAGCTATGTAGGGGTACAAGGGAGATGGTGTTCACAGCTGAGGGGGATGAGATGGAGAGAAAGTTTTTCTGTCTTGATTTCTTGCTTTGGGCGTGAGTCTTGGTGTGTTTCTAGGGCTTGGGCGTGACTTAGGTTGTGTGAAGGAGAGGAATGGCTTTGGTTAGGGGTTGTTTATATAGAGAAGGGTTAGGGCTTCACCTTGTCTCACAAGGAAGGGATTTGGTGCATTCAATAAGGATATGATTTAGTGCTAGGTAAGGAAAGCAATGGATTTGATTGGGGGACATGTCTTGGCTAGATTAGGAATACAATATATTTGATTGGTTAGGATTAGACATATCTTATTTTAATTTTAGTATATGATATATTCAATTTATTTATATTAGGTATGATTTTAGTTTAAGTTAGGTAAATATTTTATTTAATTGGTAAATGGTTTAAATATTTTATTTAATGTTTAATATTTAAATTAATATTTATTTATTTAATTTGGGATGTGTTTTATGGGCTTTGAGGAGCTAAATGGGCTGGGTGTGAGGCTAGCAGCAAAACCAGAATTACCGACACCGTTCGAACGCTCCCTCGAATGCGACACGAACACCCGCAATCTGTTTTCCGTTCGAACGAAGCAGCGAACGCAGCACTAACGAAGACAGTGAGCTTGTTTATTCTGAATTTCCCCTTCCGATATCCGTTTCCCGCGGCTTTCGTGACTCAAAAGGTAGTGCCTCCAAATGAGGCTCATCATCGGGTTTCACATGCGAAAATGCAATGCCTACTGTCGCCCCCACTTTGATGGGACTTGTGCAGTGTGTGACTTTGAACAATCCTATCAAAGTTATGCAATGCATTTTACTTACCTGGCTCGGCTGCCGCCTCGAGTTGAGTTGGTACTGCAGCGGACCTTGATCCTGGGACGCGTCCCAATAATTGTAACTGACAACGGGGGCACCTCGACCCTGGGCACCTCGACCCAACACCGCTGACTATAGGGACCTCGCCCTCGAACTGATGATGTAGTGGGCACCTCGACCCTGGGCACCTCGACCCGGAACTACAACTGACAACGGGGGCACCTCGACCCAACACCGCTGACTATAGGACCTCGCCCTCGAACTGATGATGTAGTGGCACCTCGACCCTGGGCACCTCGACCCGGAACTACAACTGACAACGGGGGCACCTCGACCCGGAACTACAACTGACAACGGGGGCACCTCGACCCTGGGCACCTCGACCCACAACACCGCTGACTATAGGGACCTCGCCCTCGAACTGATGATGTAGTGGGCACCTCGACCCTGGGCACCTCGACCCGAAACTACAACTGACAGTGGGGGTACCTCGACCCTGGGCACCTCGACCCAACACCGCTGACTATAGGGACCTCGCCCTCGAACTGATGATGTAGTGGGCACCTCGACCCTGGGCACCTCGACCCGGAACTACAACTGACAACGGGGGCACCTCGACCCTGGGCACCTCGACCCAACACCGCTGACTATAGGGACCTCGCCCTCGAACTGATGATGTATTGGGCACCTCGACCCGGAACTACAACTGACAGCGGGGGCACCTCGACCCTGGGCACCTCGACCCAACACCGCTGACTATAGGGACCTCGCCCTCGAACTGATGATGTAGTGGGCACCTCGACCCTAGGCACCTCGACCCGAAACTACAACTGACAACGGGGGCACCTCGACCCTGGCACCTCGACCCCAACACACCGCTGACTATAGGGACACCTCGCCCTCGAACCGATGATGTGTCTCCATACCTGGAGATGACATGATATGGGCCTCGCCCCCAAACTGATGTGGGCCTCGCCCCTTGGGACTCACCCCAAAAACTGAAATTGCGTTGACGTTGCTTGGCTCATTCCTGCCGCTTTCTTCTTTCTTTGAACCTGCGAACACAAAACAAAAACAAACACAAAGAGAATGCAACGTTACGTGTATGCATGAATGATTTCCCTATTCCGTTGGGTTAGATCTTCTGTCGATCCTTGTAGTGACTGCTCAGTCTTCTCTCCCTCAGGCAAAGTACTGCTTTAATCTGTCTACGTTGATCGGCTCGGTGAACTCGTTTCCTTCCAAGTCTGATAGCTTCACTGCTCCATTTCCCATGACTTTCTGAACGATGTAAGGTCCTTCCCAGTTAGGCCTGAATTTCCCTCTCGGATCCGTCGTCGACGGCCTCGACTGCTTAAGTACCAAATCACCCTTTCTGATCTTTGGGGGACGTACTTTCTTGTTAAATGCCCGGGGTAGTCTCTTCTGATACAACTGCATGTGATACAAAGACTTCGTTCTCTTCTCATCCAACAGTACTAACTGATCAAATCTCTGTGCGGCCCATTCCTGTTCCGGTAATTCTGCCTCTGCTAATACCCTCAGGGACTGTATTTCCACTTCTACTGGCAATACTGCTTCCATTCCGTAGACCAAGGAGTAAGGTGTGGACCATGTTGCTGTTCTTACTGATGTTCTGTACCCCCACAAAGCATACGGTAATTTCTCGGCCCATCTCTACAATTTTCTGTCATCTTGGCTAAAATTGTCTTTATAGTCTTGTTGGCTGCCTCAACTGCCCCATTTGCCTGCGACCTGTACGGTGATGACTTGTGGTGGCCTATCCCATGCCTCTATAACATTGCCTTCGTCTCTCCTTGAAACTGGACCCCGTTGTCTGTCACTACATGATGCGGCATACCATACCGACAAATGAGGTTCCGAGCTATGAACTTTGCCATCTGCTTCGCTGTAACGTACAGAAGGATTCGGCTTCCACCCACTTTGAGAAGTAATCTACTGCCACCACTATGAAGCGATGCCCATTTGATGCATTTGGTCGAATTTCCCCAATCATATCAATTCCCCATGCTGAGAAAGGCCACGGCTCTGACAACCCGTGCAATTCTGTGTGCGGTAAGTGATTCAAATTACCATGTGCTTGACAGTCATGACAGTGCTTTACCATCTTCGCGCAGTCTGTTTCCATGGTTGACCAATAAAAACCTTGTCTCACTATCTTGCGGGACAGATTCAACCCGTTCATGTGCGGACCACATACCCCGGCGTGTACTTCTTCCATTACATGTTGAGCTTCTTCCTTTCTTAAACACTTCAACTGAATACCGTTTGCCTGCCTCTTGTACAGTTCCCCTCTCAAAGTCACATACTGGGAAGCCAACTTCTGAATGGCTATTCTGTCTTTTCTGCCCGCCCCTTCCGGGAATTCACCATCTTCCAGATACCTCTGAATGTCATAATACCAAGGTTTACCGTCGTCAACCTCAACTTCCAGAATTCTTTCTATCTCATAAGCAGGTTTACTTGCTGTTGTCAGTACCAACGGTCTCATCACTAACTTCTCTGGATTTTCCCAAGTTGCTGCAAGTGTAGCCAATGCATCTGCCATCTGATTCTCTTCTCTCGGTAAGTGCTGAAACTGACATTCGGGGATAACCTGCGCCAACTTTCTGAGGTGAAAAAGGTAAGGTTTCAACCGTTCTTCTTCTCTCAATTCCCATTCTCCTCGCATCTGCTGGACTACTAACATAGAATCTCCGTAGATTTCCCACACCTCCCCCCCTTCAAGGCTATCAATGTTGTCAAACCAAAAGCACATGCTTCGTACTCGGCCATGTTGTTAGTTACTCTGAATGTCAACCTCTTGGCCAAAGGCAAAGTCTCTCCCTCGGGGGTTACTATCACGATCCCAATTCCGGCTCCCTTGTAATTCACTGCCCCGTCGAAACATACATCTTCCATCTCTGAACTGTTATTGCTTGGATCTCTTCATCTGGAAACTCAACTTATACTGATCCCCCACAACAGGTTGCAATGCCAGAAATTCCGCTACTACTCGTCCCTTGATCACTTTGGAGGTGAGATACTCAATGTCAAACTCTGTCAACAATACCAACCATCGGCCCAGTTTTCCCACTAGTGAAGGCACTGAATGAAGATATTTCAGAGGATTCTCATTTGCCACCACCTGGATCTTGTAAGACTGGAAGTAATGTCGCAACTTTCTGGAAGCCCATACCACTGCAAGACAGATCTTCTCAACCTCCTGATATCGAGCCTCATACGGGAGCATCTTCTTACTCAGATAATAAACTGCATGTTCTACCCCTGTCTCATCTGCCTGTACCAACATACCCCCCCAATGCTTCTGATTCTATAGCCAAATACAATATCAAAGGTCTACCCGGCCTCGGAGGTTTCAATACGGGTGGCTTCACCCAGTACTCTCTGATTCTGTCGAAGGCGGTCTAACACTATTCATTCCATCTCACTGGCTGATCTTTTCTCAACAGTTTGAAGATAGGCTCACATACCGATGTCAACTTGGCAATAAACCGACTGATGTACTGAATCTTTCCCAAGAATGCCCTGACTTCCTTTTCTGTCTTCGGTGCAGCAGGCATTTCTGTGATTGCCTTGATCTTTTCGGAGTCTACCTCTATTCCGCCGCCCATTCCCACTGTATGACCAAGCAATTTCCCTGATGTCACCCCAAACACACATTTCTTGGGGTTAAGCCGCAGGTTATATCTGTCAACTCTCTGAAGGAACCTTTCCAATGCCTCAATATGCCCAACTCTCGTTTCTGATTTCACCATCATGTCATCCACATACACCTCAATCTCTTTGTGCATCAAGTCATGGAAGAGTGTAGTGGCCATCCGCTGATAAGTAGCTCCTGCATTCTTAAGCCCAAACGGCATCACCTTGTAACAATAGGTACCCCACTCGGTAACAAATGCAGTCTTGTGTTTATCTTCCTCAGCCATGAGAACCTGATTGTACCCTGAAAATCCATCTGCAAATGAATACATAGCAGACAAAGCCGCACTATCAACCAGAACATCTATATGCGGCAAAAGGAAATCATCTTTCGGACAAGCTTTATTGAGATCTCTGTAGTCTACACACATTCTGACCTTCCCATCTTTCTTCGGTACCGGTACTATGTTAGCCAACCATTCAGGATATTTTACCACTTCCAGGAACCCCACATCTATCTGTTTCTTAACTTCCTCTCTGACTTTCTCGGCCCATTCTGGTCTCATTCGTCGAAGTTTCTGCTTTACTGGCCTCATATTCGGATAAGTTGGTATTGTGTGCTGGGCAATGTTTCTGTCTACCTCGGGCATGTCTTCATAGGACCAAGCAAATACTTTGGCATATCTGACCAACATTTCTTCTAGTTTCTCCCTCTCTTCGGAGGTTACTTCACTTGCAATTAAAATTTCTTTGGGGTTCTCAAGTGTACCCAAGTTAAATGCAATAGTTCTGGCTGAACTGATGTCAAATATGCTTGATTCATGCAGAGTAAACGGAAATGACTCAGGCAAGTAAGCAAAAGAAATGTCTTTATTATTTGATAATGCGGAAGTACATTCAAACAAATCAGGAAGGTAGATGTCTTCGTCATCTAGAGACACTTCTTCCTCTGCAATCAGGTCTTCCTCAGGCTTCTCATCCTCTTCCAGAGTCAGGCTTCTAACTTCATTAATTCTTCTTCCCAAATCTCTGTTTCCACAGCTTCTCCAGTCAGTGGTTTCTCACCCAACAAATCCTGGAAGATCTCAAACCCAGGTACCACAATCCCATTGACTTCCACAGGTTCAGGCTCTCCTTGATACCCTGAAGCTTTCACAAAGCATTCCATCAGTCTCAGGCCCTTTTTCTTGACCTTTGGCTTTTCTTCGTCAGATTTGTACCCCAAACCCTTTCGAGTAGTCTGTCCTCTGAAATCCGGCAATTTTGAACCTTCACCTGGTTCAAATTTCATTTTCTCCATAATCCTAGCCACCCTAGGATCCACCCATTCCTCAAAAGTAGCTGACACCTGAAACCTCGTGAAAGGTTGTATCTCCAAGGCAGCCACGGCATTATCTAACTCAGCCCGGATGGTAACAATTTCTCCCTCATACGGGATTTGATCATCTGATGCAAAGTGGAAGGCACGCCCCCAAGTTTGTGAAACCAAGGCCTTCCCAACAATAAAGCAAAAGTGGCTGGGATGTCCAGCACTGTGAACTCAACCTCATCTTCAATCGGCCCTACCTTGATGACCATAGCCACAAAGGTACCCTCAACTCCCCCCCGCTTACTGTCATCATAAGCTTTAATAGTCATACTGGATGGGTCCAAGTCTGTTGCTTTCATACCCAATCTTGCCAGAATTTTCAACGGGCACACATTGATGGACGAACCGTCATCCACCTTACACATGAAGTTTTCTTGCCCCTCACCTCGGCCCTGATAAATAGAGGCCTGTTATGATTTCTCCCCTCCGCCGGGAGTTCATCCTCAGAAAAGGATATCTGCAAAGCTTCTTTCTGAACCGACCCAACAAACATTGCGGGGTTGGCATCCTCCGGTACCACAATCTTGCTCAAGGCCTCAACCATAGCCTGTCTATGCTCCCGAGATGCACATAATAGTTCCCAGATACTCACTTGTGCTCTAGTCTTCCTCAATTGCCTCAGCACTACATCCCCTTCAGTACTTTCTGCAGTCTCAACCACTTCTCTACCATCTGTCAAAGCTTCTTTACCCTTTTCCGCCATATCATTGTAAAAACGACCGCTACGTGTCATTCCCCTTACTTCCTCCTCATCACTGCTAGAGAAATCAAGCCAAAAGTTTTTCTTCTGCTCAAACTCATCCTCACTAGTACTATCCCAGATTCCCAGGCAAAAGGCTTGAGGGTGAAAGGATTTTAGGACAAGGTCTTCTGGGAGGCCAAAATTGATCAAGTAGGCTGGTAGTGGTACGGCACGGTAGTTGGGTAAGGGGTTTCTGTGTGTGTCGGGCTGTTCTGTTTCTGGGTTGGGTATTTTCTTGGAGTCTATTAGGTCTTGGATTTCATGGCGGAGTCGGGCGCAATTGTCGGTGTCATGGCATTTTTTGTTGGTGGAAGTGGCAGTAAAGGCTTAGGTTATAATGTGATGGTAGGGGATTGGGTAATGGTTTGGTATCCAAGGGTTTTAAAAGCCCTTGCCTCTTCAATTTCTCTAGCACCTTAGACAGGCCTTCCCAAGTTGGAAAACTGCCTGTTCCGGATAGCAGCAATTTCAGCAGAAACGGGCTTTGTTCCCGATGTTCCCCCAATGGGCCTCCTGTTTAGACCATAGAATTTTCTATTCTCGGCCTCTTCTTCCTCAATATCCATGACAGTTTCCCTCAACTGCCGAAAGTCTGCAATCATGGAGGTCATCCTCCTCAACTTGCCGTAAATGGAGGGCTTGGTGCCCTTGATAATCATCTTGATCTGATCCTTCTCTGAAGGCCTAGTCTGCATTTTCAATAATTGACCCCTCCACCGGTCCACATACTCCTTAAAATTCTACTCCGCTTTCTGCTTAACATTCTTCAGATCACGGAGTGACAAATCGATCTCCAAGTCAGTGACATATTGCTTCAGGAAAGCATCGGCCAACTCCCTCCAATCTTCATTTACTTTCTTCTCCAAACTGTGGTACCATACCACGGGAGCTCCTTCAAGCGACATTCCAACATTTTCTGTACCTGGCGCTGAGATAAGCCAACTGAACTCATGACTGATACAAACTGTCGGAGATGCACCCTCGGATCACCATTCCCGTTGAACTTAGCCATATCCGGCATCTTGAACTGTGCAGTCAACTGTTCCTCAAAAGTCAATGTGTCATAATCCAGCAAATCCTCATTCTTACCCCTCATCTTGCGGGTAACCGACTCAACCTGATCCCGAAGTTTCTGTAACTCTGTCTGAGACCCAGATACTCTGCCTGCTGCATACTCTGCCATATCATCATCAAAAGCGGGGATATCATCCCCCAATCTGTTCGAGATCCTCTTGCCTCACATCCCCAGAATGACCCCGGCACGAGACCCAGCTATACCAGCCATAGCAGTAGTCAAAGCCTGCAACTGTTCAGTGATCTTGGCGAGACCATTCTCTAACTGATCCATACGAGACACCTCGTTATCGGATTCACTCATACTTGTTCTTTTAGTGAGCCTTGTCCCTTCTCTAACCCAAACGGTATCTATGTTGTCTTTTAAGACACAGAGGATGTCAACAAGGTATATGCATGCATGATATGCATAAGAAGTATATAACATATATTAAATCAAATAAAATTCTCAAACAAATCGGCCTATTATCATTTTAGAAGCTTTTGGGACAACTGTCATAAGGGTGAACCCGTCCCAGTTTAAATGGCCTAACGAGTTCATGTCTTATGGCAAAGAGCCCAACTAAATCCAAATGATAATATTCCGAACACAATCATAAAATGGCCCATTGTTATTTAGAAGCCTTTTGGCCCAATCGTCATAAGATGTGTTCTTGTCCCAGTTTAAATGGCCCAACAAGCCCATATCCCATGATAAATTGTCCAAATGGATCCAAACAACGATGTTCCCAAACATAAGCATATAAGGGAGATAATGCAAACATAACATAATAATTTTTACATAATGGCCCATCAACATTTCAGAAGCCTTGGGCCTAATAGTCATACAGTACGAACTTGCCCCAGTTTAAATGGCCCAGCAAGCCCGCATTTCTGACAATAGTCCAACTGCATCCAAATGAGGATGGTC
Organism: Zanthoxylum bungeanum; assembly: GCA_019454045.1. Taxonomy (NCBI): domain Eukaryota; kingdom Viridiplantae; phylum Streptophyta; class Magnoliopsida; order Sapindales; family Rutaceae; genus Zanthoxylum; species Zanthoxylum bungeanum. Next base: position 22,730 of record SKCR01049946.1, read on the forward strand.
CATAAGCACATTCTCAAGGGAATAATTGTTACTTTAACCATACAAACCAGTCTATGGGTGGATTTGCAAGAGTATGGACAAAGGCTCTCACTGGCGAAGGATAGCCCACAACTAGGTATCCACACTCAAGGGTTCAAGCGACCAAGTGAGCGTATCCCTTTTTATACACTAAGGTACGTGCCAATGAGCTATGGTGTGTGACGGACTGTCAAATGGATTTCCCGTTGTAGATTCCCCAGAGGGAAGGTGGAGCGAGGCTCACTTAAATACCCAAAGCCTCTTAGGCTCTTATCGCTTGGTGTCAGGAATAAACAACGAGTCCTCCAAATTAGTCCATCACAAAGGCTACGAGTAGATGGCCATATAGGTGTCCTCACAGCTTTTCCTTCTAGAAAGGTAGTGAGTGAAGGAAGACACCAAACCATCACCTAGCCTCAAAGTGCCCTTGATTAAACCCCCACTTTATCCACTATAGACATGGTCAATTAAAACATAAATCCAAACATTACAAGACAATATTTTGGGGCCAACTTTCTATCCCCAGTGGAGTCGCCAGACTGTGGACAACAGAACCTGGGCGACGCCGTTCCTAGGCTCGCGGCCTAGTTGGGAAGTACTAAATAACATGGAGTCACCACCCGGTGTGAACCGGGACAAAGATTTAAGGCCGCACTCACCCCTCGCAAGGGAAGACCTCAAACCGTTGGGTTCGGAATGGTCCCTTACTTATGTCACTTGTAATGAAAGGATTTATGTAATAATTTAATCAAGCTTAAGTAACATTTATTTCCAAGAGTATCATGCTTCTAAATTCTCATATTCAAAATAAAACTTATGTACACATTTCACATATATCTCACATTTAAAATTGCATGCTTAACATATATCAAAATAGCAACGAACATACAACTTCATTTGCATATTACATTCAGGAAACACAAGCACACATATTAACCATACAAGCACACATATGGGCACTTTTCCAAGCGGTACGTGGAATTGTATCCCCAGTACAGACCGCACTACCGTCCATTCGGAATCGGCTATGGAATTTACGTCTGGGTTTCCATCCGATATACCGCAAGAAATAATACTCAAATGTTATCATGACATAAGCAAATGAATTGTAATACATAAACATATTTGTATTTATACATGTGGAGATAGCTACTAGGAAAACTATGCATGAAATCTAATGAAGAGGACTCAGTTCAGTGGGTGCGCGTTCGTGTAGCGTTCGTAAACGCGTTCGAACGGAAATGAAACAGAATGCTCACGTTCGTATGGCGTTTGTTAACGCGTTCGAATGGAATGAAACAGAATGCTCACGTTCGTATGGCGTTTGTTAACGCGTTCGAACAGAAATGAGACCTGATGCATGATAAGGCAAAATGTATGCGCGTTCGAGTTGCGTTCGTAAATACGTTCGAACGAGAACAGACCTGATGCATGAAATGTGACGCAATATATAAACAACAAAATAAAGGGGCGCGGCGAAGTACTGCCGTAAAGGTGGCCTTTTAGGGCTCTTGGTCTCTCAAAGAGAGGACCTTTAGACCAACATACTAAGCCCATGCGCGTCACATCACACATACAAAAATAGAACCAATCATATCACCCAAGTATGCCCGATTGAACACATCTTACATCCAATCCGAACACACATCAACCGGCGCGGCAAAGCATCGTGGTAACGGGTTTTAACGCCTCCCCATAAGGGATCTTTCATTCCACTTACTAAGCCCATGCGCTTGATTGAACCATGCATAAAAGATAAAATCAATAATATCAAACTAAATATGCCCGATTGAACGTATCTCGGATCCAACCGAACACACATCAACCGGCGCGGCGAAGTAGTGTCACAAAGGTGGCCTTTTCGGTTCTTTGTCTCCCAAATGGAGGACCTTGGGACTAACTCACTAAGCCCATGCGCTTGATTGAATCATGCATAAATAAACAACATACAGAATTCAAGTGATGAAAAATAAACACCCGCAATTAATATTTAGTTTAAGTTAGGTAAATATTTTATTTAATTGGTAAATGGTTTAAATATTTTATTTAATGTTTAATATTTAAATTAATATTTATTTATTTAATTTGGGATGTGTTTTATGGGCTTTGGGGAGCTAAATGGGCTGGGTGTGAGGCTAGCAGCAAAACCAGAATTACCGACACCGTTCGAACGCTCCCTCGAACGCGACACGAACACCCGCAATCTGTTTTCCGTTCGAACGAAGCAGCGAACGCAGCACTAACGAAGACAGTGAGCTTGTTTATTCTGAATTTCCCCTTCCGATATCCGTTTCCCGCGGCTTTCGTGACTCAAAAGGTAGTGCCTCCAAATGAGGCTCATCATCGGGTTTCACATGCGAAAATGCAATGCCTACAGTTGGTTAGACCCACTGGTTCGATTCTCTGAAACGAAATCACCAAGTTGGCTTACTAAAGGACTAAGCTGTGAAAGAGCCTTAGCACACACACACTCTAAGAGTCTAGTTCAGATCACCCATTCAGACAATCGAAATTGAGTGCATCAAGTACTTTGAAGGTTCTCTGGTTTCGACACGAAGCATTCGTTGAGGACAAAAATATGTTTAGCTATCAGGATTGTCTCGAGGAGAGCAGTATAGTTTGAAATAAATCATTCACATCATTATCAGTCTTTGCCGGGTATGGCACTCTGCGGGTTGAGGCCCATATCACTATCAATCTTTACCGGGTATGACACTCTGGGGGCGAGGCCCACATCACTATCAGTCTTTGCCGGGTATGGCACTCTGCGGTTGAGGCCCACAACACTATCAGTCTTTACCGGGTATGGCACTCTGGGGGCGAGGCTCACATCATTATCAGTCTTGCCAAGTACGGCACTCCAAGTATGGAGACATCAGATCAGTTTTGCCAAGTACGACACTCCGGGCATGGGGACATCAGATCAGTTTTGCCAGGTACGGCACTCCAGGTATGGAGACATCAGATCAGTTTTACTAGGTACGGCACTCCGGGTATGGGGACATCACTATCAGTCTTTGCCGGGTATGGCACTTTGGGGGGCAAGGTCCACATCTTTGTCAGAATCAGTTTTGCCGGGTATAACACTCTGGGGGGCGAGGCCCACATCTTTATCAGGATCAATCCGGCCAGGTATGGCACTCTGGGGGCGAGGCCCAAATCTTTGTCAGAATCACTTTTTCCGAGTGCGGCACTTCGGGTATGGAGACACAGCATCAGTTTTACCGGGTATGACACTCAGAGTATACAGTATCAGTTTTCACGGGTTTGGTAATCCGAGAATGGAGTAGAGTCCGAGAATGAACAAACCGAGAATGGAACGCGGTTCGGGAATGGACCATCCCATATCAATATCAGTTTAGAGCGAGGCCCATATCAGTCTGGGGGCGAGGCCCACATCAGTTTAGGGCGAGACCCACATTAGTATCAGTTTAGGGCGAGGCCCATATCAGTTTGGGGCGAGGCCCATATCAGTTTGGGGCGAGGCCCACATCAGTTTCAATCTGGGGCGATGCCCACATTAGTATCAGTTTGGGGCGAGACCCATATCATTTTGGGGCGAGGCCCACATCAGTTTTAGTCTGGCAGCGAGGCCCACATCAACATCAGTCTGAGGGCGAGGCCCACATCAGTTTAGGGCGAGGCCCATATTAGTATCAGTTTGGGGTGAAGCCTATATCAGTTTGGGGCGAGGCCCACATTAGTATCAGTTTGGGGCGAGGCCCATATCAGTTTAGGGCGAGGCCCACATCAGTTTTAGTCTGGGGGAGAGGCCCACGTCAACATCAATCTGTGGGCGAGGCCCACATTAGTATCAGTTTGGGGCGAGGCCCATATCAGTTTGGGGCGAGGCCCACATCAGTTTCAGTTTGGGGTGAGGCCCACATCAGTTTCAGTCTGGGGGCGAGGCCCACATCAACATCAGTCACGGGGCGAGGCCCATATCAGTTTGGGGCGAGGCCCACATCAGTTTCAGTCTGGGGGTGAGGCCCACATCATTTTCGTTCTGGGGGCGAGGTCCACATCAGTATCAGTCTGAGGGCAAGGCCCATATCAATATCAATCCGGGGCGAGGCCTACATCAGTATAAGCTTGGGGATGAGTCACAGGGCGAGGCCCACACTAGTATCAGTTTGGGGCGAGGCCCATATCAGTTTGGGGCGAGGCCCACATTAGTGTTAGTCTGGGGGCGAGGCCCACATCAGTACCAGTTCAGGGTCGAGGTGCCCCCGTTGTCAGTTGTAGTTCCGGGTCGAGGTGCCCACTACATCATCAGTTCGAGGGCGAGGTCCCTATTATCAGCGGTGTTGGGTCGAGGTGCCCCCGTTGTCGGTTGTAGTTCCGGGTCGAGGACCCACTACATCATCAGTTCGAGGGCGAGGTCCCTATTGTCAGCGGTGTTGGGTCGAGGTGTCTAGGGTCGAGGTGCCCCCGTTGTCGGTTGTAGTTCCGGGTCGAGGTGCCCAGGGTCGAGGACCCACTACATCATCAGTTCGAGGGCGAGGTCCCTATTGTCAGCGGTGTTGGGTCGAGGTGCCCAGGGTCGAGGTGCCCCCGTTGTCGGTTGTAGTTCCGGGTCGAGGTGCCCAGGGTCGAGGACCCATTACATCATCAGTTCAAGGGCGAGGTCCCTATTGTCAGCGGTGTTGGGTCGAGGTGCCCCCGTTGTCGGTTGTAGTTCCGGGTCGAGGTGCCCAGGGTCGAGGTGCCCACTACATCATCAGTTCGAGGGCGAGGTCTCTATTGTCAGCGGTGTTGGGTCGAGGTGCCCCCGTTGTCGGTTGTAGTTCCAGGTTGAGGCTCACAGGGTCGAGGTGCCCACTACATCATCAGTTCGAGGGCGAGGTCCCTATTGTCAGCGGTGTTGGGTCGAGGTGCCCAGGGTCAAGGTGCCCCCGTTGTCGGTTGTAGTTCCGAGTCGAGGTGCCCAGGGTCGAGGTGCCCACTACATCATCAGTTCGAGGGCGAGGTCCCTATTATCAGCGGTGTTGGGTCGAGGTGCCCAGGGTCGAGGTGCCCCCGTTGTCGGTTGCAGTTATTGGGATGCGTTCCAGGATCGAGGTCCACTGCAGCATCAACTCAGTTCGAGGCAGCAGACAAGTCAGGTGGCAGCTGGCAAGCCAGGCAAGTAAAAATACATTGCACGTACTTTGATAGAATTGTCATTGTCACACACTGCACAAGTCCCATCAAAGTGGGGGCGACTGTAGGCATTGTATTTTTTCATACCGGCCCGATGATGAGCCTCGAATGGAGGCACTACCTTTTAAGTCATGGAAGTCGCGGAAAACGGTCGTCGAAAAGGGAAAGTCAAGAGTTGACACATTTTGGTTTTGATTCGCTAAGTTCACTCGGAGTTCGCTTGTTGAATATTCGTTTCGATGTATATCTTTGGCCCGAAATCACCGAAAACCACTCCAAGCCCACCATCTAAGAAGCCCACGCCCATGCACACATTTTCACCCTTCCATTCACTATTCAAACATGATTTACCCTTCTACCAACTTACTTTAAACCATTGACTTCACTTTTACCATGGTATCAACTTTCCAAGCCATTAAATGAATCAACCCCACTATACCCCACGTCCAAACCCCATTATTTGCCACCAATTCATGCATGATTTCCCCTCTCCACGTATATCAACCCATTTCATTCCATCAAACACAAAATGCCAAAACCCACCTCACTTTCCTAACAAACCAAAACACTAACTAACAAATGATATTCCATTCATCAAAGAAAGCCCACACGCCCATTCCATACAATTATCAAAACAATTCCCTCCCAAACACTAAACAACAAACAATAATTCACAAAGGCACCAATCATCATCCTCCCCCAAACACTAACAAACAAGAAACCCATGCAAACCATTCCCCCACCCATGCATCCTACGTAAGTGCTCTCAAAACAGTTCTTTCAACAAACACAAACTTGCAAAAAAAACCCACACTCCACGCCCATGCACCCATGCTCCCACCATGCAGTAACCTCTCTCCCATTTGCCTATATAAACCATCATTTTTCTTCCCTTAAAGGTCTATCACATATCAAGTACACATTGATCAAATACTAAGCATTTTGGAGATCAAAGTCACGCCCAAAGGCCATCCTTCACAGCCCCCTCATTCAGCGCATACAAAGCCTCCAAGACAGCCCTTCATTCAGCCCCTTACACGCCTAAATCACTGCCTCAAACAGCCCTCCACTCACGCCTAAGTCACTGCCTCAAACACGCCCCTCACTGCTTCAGTTTAACCCCTGAAACTTGCGTCCAAACCACCCCATTTTAGCCCCCTCAAACCAGTGCACACAGCCCTCATTTAACCCCCCTGAAATTCGCCCAAACAGCAGCTCAAACACACTCAAAACAGTCCCCAAATCCATCAAAACAGTGAGCAAAAACTGCATTTGAAAGTCCTTAAGTAAACCGAGCAAACGGCAGCCCAACACCTCCCAAAAATCACCAAAACCGACCTTAATTCACTGCCAACCAGTGAGCTAATTGTGGAGACTTGAATCGCAGCGAAACGAACTCAAAACAGCGGATACAACAGCGAAACAATGAGCAAAAACGTCGAAACAGCGAACCAGAAAAGTTACCGAGTGATAGCCCTTCCGACGGTCGTATAATGCATTTCCGAGAGACGACAAAAAGGTTAGACCTGATGGCACCTATTACTAAATTTATTTACATGAAATAATGACTTATGAAGTTTATTTTATGGTATTTTTGCATGAATAATTAGTTTAGCATGTTGTTTAAATTCCTTCACATGAAATAATGACTTAGGAAGTTTATTTTATGGTATTTTTGCATGAATAATTAGTTTAACATGTTGTTTAAATTTCTTCACATGAAATAATGACTTAGAAAAATGTGTTTTATGATGATTAGCATGAATAATTAATTTAACATGTCATTTATTTTAGGTTATGTAAATTAGTAACGTAGAAAAGCATGTAACTTACTTTTCCGTCGTATGAATATCATTAATTAGTGTATGATGTGATTTCGGGTGAATGGAATATGTGTTCTTTTTGTGGTATATTGGATGGAAACCCGGACATAAATTCCGTAGCCGAATCCGAATGGACGGTATTGCGGTTTGCACTCGGGATACAATGCCCCGTACCACTTGAAGGATTCACATTTTCATTTCATCCAAACTTGTATTCGAGCATGATTAGGCCATTAGAAAGTTGTTTTATTTTTAGCATGATTTAATTATTTTATTTCGCAATATGAGTTTGATTTACATTATGTTTAAGTCGTATTTACTTAATATGTTTTTGTGTGATGTCATATGTTTGCCGTTATGAAAGTTTACTTTTGAAGCATGCAAACCTAGATTTAGGCTTTATAAGAATTTACACTACTTTGACCAATATGTATGTTGAGTATACTTGGTTAAAATTGCACAAATCCATTCATTACAAATGACATAAGTAATGGACCATTCTGAACCCAATGGTTTGAGGTCTTCCCTTGCGAGGGGTGAGTGCGGCCTTAAATCATTTTCCCGGTTCACACCGGGTGGCGACTCCATTTTATTCTCTGGTTTAGTCCCCCACGGGCTACTCCGTACTCCCAACAGGGCCGAGAGCCCGGAACAGCGTCGCCCAAGTTCTGTGTCCTATAGTCTGGTGACTCCACTGGGGATAGAGAATCGGCCTCGAAATAATGTCTTGTAATGTTTGTGATTTGTGCTTTAATTAACCATGTCTACTGTGGGTTTAGGGAGTTTAATCAAAGGCATTATTAAGGCTAGGTGATAGTTTGGTGTCTTCTTTCACTCACTACCTTTCTATAAGGAAAAGCTGTGAAGGCACCTAGATAATCATCTACTTGTAGCCTATTGTGATAGACTAATTTGGAGGACTCCGTTCGAGTCCATATTCTTATTAACTGTACATATATCAGTCGACATCAACATTTGAATCTTGGCTATTTCAGTAGACATATACATATGTAGTGTTTGCAAATACATTTATGTCGACATGCTTATAAGGAGCTTTATATGTGTAATCTAATCAACATCTTAAGAAATGATTGCATAAACATTTCAGTCGACGTGCATGTATTAAGTATTTACATATATTTCAGTTGACACGTACGTGTGAAGAGTTTGCAGATATATATTTCACTCGACTTACAAGTACGAGAATGTGTGTGGGTATACTCCAGACGACATTGCATGATACAAGATTGTCACCCATCTATGGAACTTTATATGAGTTAACCGATTGACATTTGTGTGAGAATTATTGTAGAAATATTTCAGTCGACACACCAGTACGAAAATTAGGAATGAATAAGATATTCCAGTTGATATTACGCGAAGGAAGAATTGATGTGAGGACGTTTCATTCGACACAATGAAGGTGATTATCGTACTCAACGTTACCAGAAATGACTTACACCTTTATGTATCCCCCACTCGACATTGGTGAGGCTTTGAATTTGTTATAAATATCCCAATCGACATTGCTATATATATAGCTTGATGATTTTTTATGGATGTCTCGGTCAGTAACTGCATGTATGTAGCTTAGGAATTGTTATAGTTACTACACATGTATGACCTAAGACATGATATGAATCCCAGTCGACATCATATAATATATAGCTTGGGAATTGTTATAGTTACTACACATGTATGATCTGAGACATGATATGAATCCCAGTCGACATCAGATAGTATGTAGCTTGGGAATTGTTACAGTTACTACACTTGCATGACTTGAGTCATGATATGAATCTCATTCGACATCATCTAATTTGTAGCTTGGAATTATCATAGATACTACTACACTTGCATGTCTTGAGACTTGATGTATATCCCATTCGATATCTACACGCCCAAATCTTGGAACTTGTTGATGACCTCATTCGACACTATACCCATACATCCTGACCTTCATCAGGTTCAGTCGATTGAGAACATTCTCCATTGACTCAGGTAGAGTCAAGTAGAAGACATGGCCTTCATATGGTCCAGACGACATTAAGGGCTCCTCTGGTATTTGGACCAGTAGTATAGGGATTATCCTTACCTTCATCAGGTTCAGTCGACTGGGAACATTCCCCTTTGACTCAGGTAGAGTCAAGTAGAAGACCCGGCCTTCATCTAATCCAGACGACATTAAAGACTCTCATGGTCTTTGGACCCGTAGTATGGGAATTATTCTGGCCTTCATCAGGTTCAGTCGACCAGAACATTCCCCTTTGACTCAGGTAGAGTTAAGTAGAAGACATGGCCTTCATCTGGTCCAGACGACATTAAAGACTCCCCTGGTCTTTGGACCCGTAGTATGGGGGTTTCTTGACCTTCATCAGGTTCAGTCGACTGGGAACATGCCCATTTGACTCAAGTAGAGTCAGGTAGAAGACTTGGCTTTCATATGGTCCAGACAACATTAAAGACTCCCATTGTCATTGTGCCTATAGTATGGGGATTTTCCTGACCTTCATCAGGTTCAGTCGGCTGGGAACATTCCCATTTGACTCATGTAGAGTCAGGTAGAAAACCTGGCCTTCATCTGGTCCAGACGACATTAAAGATTCCACTGGTCATTGGACCCGTAATATGGGGATTATCCTGACCTTTATCAGGTTTAGTCGACTGGGAACATGCCTCATGGCACATGCAGAGTCAATATGAGACCTGACATTCAACTAGTTCAGTCGACTGAGATCATTCCTCATGTTTCTTGTAGAGTTAAGTTGAAGTCTTAACTTTCGACTACTGCAGACGACATTGAAGATGTCTACATTCGTGGATCAAATCCTTGACGATACACTCGACATAATACTCTCCAAGTTAAGACCCTTTGACTTAAAGAGTATGGAACAAACTGTAACGGGCTAAATTTGGGCCAAGGGCAAAATCGTCTTTTCACTTCAAACCCAGCACCAAATAAAGCCCAAAATAGTGACTCGGCCCAAAAAACTTTATATTATTAAACCATGACAAAACCATCAGCTTAAGGACAAATCAATTTTTCCAACAAATACCAGTTCCACATGTAAATAGTTTACCTCCGCCGAAGTAGAAACATTAAACACGTTACAGGCCCATCTTTGCTCATTACAGCTAAAAACCTAACTCGAAAGGGATATCGCCGATCCTATAAATAGCAGCATAATTCAGAACATAGGCATTCAAGTCTTAGTCTTCATACTTGAGCTCTTTAAGCTTCTAAACACTAGCCACCGCCCTCACGGCAGTCAACAAAAGTCAAGGTAACTTCAGGCCTTGTTCTTCCATTAATTATACACAGCTTGTCTTCATACTGACTTGAGCGTTGGACTGCCTACGGCACCCACCACACCGGTAGGCAGTACTCTCCGCTCACTCACCTTTATTTTGCAAGATCGCTAGTGCCCCCACCTACAAATTCTCGATTGTGGACCTCGGGCGAAAACCACCATCCACAACCCTAAAATATCCTTAACCCTAAACCGTAAAAAATCATGAACTCTAAACCCCTAAAATCCTAAACCGTTGAATCTTAAAAATCTTAAACCCTAAATCTTGAACCCTGAGTCCTAAAAATCCTAAACCCTAAACCTTAACCCGGTCTTAAACCTTAAAAATCCTAAACCCATCCTAAAAACCATAAATCCTAAGAACTAAACTTTTTTTTTTGAAAAATTACAAAGTTTTATTCCAAAAGACGTTGTACAACTATACAAATGCGCACGAAAATGACAGTACAATCAAGATCAAAGTCAGCCCAAAACAAACTCCAGCCCGCGCGTGGCAGCCCACATGCAAGAAGCGGTCACCATACCATGCCACTAAACAGCCCAAAAAGACAAGCGTCAGCCCAAACTACTACAAAGAAGCGGCTTCATCAAAGAAAACCCATGGCACCAAACCGTCCCAAGAAGCATAACTCAAAAAAAAAAAAAAAAAAAAACATCAAACCCGAGCCATGTGCGTAAAGAAATTTGAGACACCAACCCAGCGCATAAACCAACCAATGCAAACACCAGCCCGAACCAAATACCGAGGTCCAGCCCACAACAAAGACCATCAAAGGTAGCTTATGAACAAAACGCCAACCAATCACAGGGCAGGCCCATCAAAACAACAAAGCCAGCCCAACCACCTTCAACAATTTCATTTTCCTCTCTTATTCTGTCTTTTTTTCTTTTTTACAAATTATATATCCAAAAAGAATGTACAGATGTACAAGGGCATACCCCAGGAAAGGGAAAAAGAGCTCATGCCAGAGCTATAACAAGAGAGGTCCTAAAAAAGGATTAAAAGAAACAAAACCCAAAGTTCAGACAGATTACAATTCAGATGTACAAAAGAATTCAAAACCCTTAGTTAAACGAGGAGCCCAACATCCCAACGAGGATTCGAAGGGCGAGCCCAAACGAGAAAACAGCCCACGCGAATATTGGGCGCCTATTAGCCCAAATACGTTTGCCCACTCCAAGTCAGCCCAACCTACGGAGGCTTAAACAGAGTGCTATTCCAAGTCAGTCCATGCTGAAACAGGCCCATCTAAATCAAAACAGCCGAAGATAACACAAATAAAGGTAGTCAAAGCCCCAGCCTAGGACCAGTTCGTCCCACATCGCTTATTTCTGTGAAAGGGCAGCCAAACTGAGGAAAGAAAATTGCAACCCACTTCGCCTAAGCATAAACCCCCTGCCTTTGAAGCAGGAAGCCACCGAGGAGACCACCAACTAAAAATCTAATAAAACCAGCCAAAGCTATCAGACATCAGAAACCACCTCTGTCCAGCCGAGACCATCATCTTCAATCACTGGGCAGAGAAGATGAAACACACACCAGAACGGGATAAAATCTAGGTGACAAAACGAATCAACGAATCAAATTTGTATCGAATCCTAAACGAATCGAATCAAAATGTGAAAAATTCGTATTCGATTTATTTATTAAACGAATCATAATATCAGGATTCGTTTAGTTAATGATATTATTTAATAAAATAATTTACCACACTTGATTTACATTAATTCTTCATAAATATATACATATGAATGATGTAATTAATATATTTACTAAAAATAACTTACAAAATATCGAAAATATTACTTTTTTCTATGATAATTAGTTATAATTTCTCGAATCTTAATTGAAAATTAACAAGAACTAGTAAATAAAAATAATAAAACGAATCATAAACGAATAAACGAATCAATGAGCTTAAATTCGTATTCGATTCGTTTAATAAACGAATCGAATCGAATTGATCCATTTATTAAACAAATCCATTTTTTCAAACTCGTATTCGCTTTAAAGCGAATCGAATCGAACGAATAAACGAATCCTGACCCAAATTGCCGCCCCTAATAAAATCCCGAGAGAACAGCAGCATGTTCAAACTCTTATTCTGTCTTTGTTAGTGTCTTTTGGAGGTTTAGGCTGACGATACTCAGAGACAGGAAACAATGTTGTATATGGATAAAATGTGTACACATAAAGTTCCATTGTTGTACTATGATACTATCCTTTCTTTGATGTATAAAAAAGTTACTAAATTTAATTTTTCACTCACTTGTTTGACTGTTTTAACCTTCACGGGTTAAAATTTTACTTGCACAACGGAGAAAGTAGTTTAAAGCAAGAACGAGGGAATGAAGCATTTCATCCCCCATGAAATAAAAAGCACAATGCCAGTTCATCATGTACAACAAATATGAATATTGTGTACAAGGAATATGACAAAAAATATATATAAATGCATGAATAATGGCTTTGGAAAATTCATCTATGTACCTCCTATATGACATCCACTTCTCGTTTGTCGTACAATAAAGAATGTATAGACCTAACTAAAAAACTCCCTTTCATTGTGTGGTACTGTGGTTATCCTGTTCCAATGCCATTTTCCACGGTTAAGTTTCTCTGTAACCTCAACCATCACAACACGAATCAAGAATGTGCCAGCAAAGAATATAGAACCAATAAGCATAACGAATACACTGTTCCATCCCCGGGTGGAAATATAGCCAGCCAAAAGTGGGCCAAGAGCTGCCCCAACAGAACCAGTACCGTCTATAATGGCAGCCACAGTAGCTAATGCTCGTGAATTCCCTTTAATTAATTCCTGAGTACCCAGATCAGCTGCAACAGCTGTTGTAATAAGCGAATATGGACCATTCACTAGCAAGCCAGAAAGAAACATCAGTGTGACGTTGGTGATCATAGAGAGACCTCCATAAGCACGGTATAAAACTAGGGCTGGAATTGATAGTAAAAAGAATGCAACTGAAGTAACTGCCCGAGCTTCAATCATATCAGAAATGAAACCTGCCAAAATTCCACCAAAAACTCCTCCAATATCGAATATAGTAGAAAGTATCCCAGCAGTTTTGTGCGACAGATGCACACCAGCAACAGCTGTATTTCCATCAAGAAAGCAATGAATATTCACCACTTCAAATAATCAGAAAGCTTTTTAACAAGTTCCAAACGTACAAAATGCTCTTGGAAAGGAAAGCACTATAAGTAACAAATGATATCTCATATCCATGATGGAGCAGTCAAAAAGAAAACTGAAGCATTAACTATCTCATATCCATGATGGAGTAGTCAAAAAGAAAGCTGAAGCATTAACACGGCCATTTTAACTAATGAGTGACCTTCCTACTAGATGCCAAATAAACAGAAAAGCTTCAAAATCCATAACATTTTAATATACAAATGCATTATCTATGGGGCATCAACTGAAACTCAAATACTGTCCCAACTAATTGTGTAATCATCAATTTCACAAAGTTGGCGCCGATCAAGATAATTTATTGCCACATTAACTCATGCATCAAACACAATGACATTCAACAAATACCATCAAGCAACTCTAAGTTCATCTCGCGAGCATACATTAACATTTAAATAGAAACAAGTACCTGTGTGCCTTATGTAGAATGGCAACCAGTATAAAAATGTGTAAGCCACCAGCTTCGAAAAGAAAAGAGAGAGCGCATAAGGAGCCACACCCGGCAACTTCCAAGCCTCCAAGAACCCAATTGCTTGCAAAGAACCTGAGCTCTCCGAACCAAGAAGCACCACTTCCTCGGTTTCGACTTTATCCCCATTCTCCACATTCATAATCTCAACCTCTTTTCCTGGAACCTCAAACCCCAAATCCTCAGGCCTCACAACAAGAAACAGAAACACAAAAACCCCAACCAAAATCACCAAAAAACCAGGCAGCACAAATGACCAACCCCAACCAAACTCCAAAACTCCAGATGCCAAAACAGATCCAATAATGTTACCAATCGATGTATGTGAAGTCCATACTCCCATTATCAATCCTCTCTTCTCTTTCCCAAACCAGTTCCCCACTACTGCCACCACACAAGGCCACCCTATTGACTGAAACAAACCACCAAAGACTTGGACAACCACAAAATAACCTAACAAATGAACACTAAACCAAAAGCCCAAACCAAATATTATAGTAAACAAACCACTACCCACCATTCCAAATACAAGAAACAATCTCAAATCAATCCTATCACCAACATGTCCAGCAAAATACATCCCAATTGAATATGAAGTAAGAAATGCTAAATCAAGCTCACCAAGCCTGTGGGTCCCATCTGGACCGTTAAAGGGGGGCCATCCGGAAACGTTTGAGCTCAAGTTTGATTTTTCAAATGTTGGTCCAAGAACGCTCTTGACAATGCTTGGTGGTTTACGAGAAGCATGAAATGAAGCGTATGCGAAGAAGGTGATGATTAGGGCTGTGATTTGGTGAAAATTTAAGGTTTTGTTTGGGGGTTTTAGGGTTGGGAAAAGAGTCAGACCCGGTGCTAGAGTTATGGCTTCTTGGGATTGCAGCATCTCTACGCGGAACAATAGATCTAGGGTTAGTATTCGATTTACAAAGTGACTGCTTTTTTAACAATCAAAAGATTTGGGGGATTTTGTATGATCACCAAAAGAATTTGACCAATTCGTATTTTGCGTTCTGGATTGCAAACAAATTTAAGTTTTGCTTAAAAAAGAAGAACAGATTGTGATTTTGACGACTGATAAATGTAAGAGAATGTGAAGCGTGTTATTTACTGAGGAGGAGGAAGAATTTTTTTAATGAATCGAAAACAAGCAGTTTGGTCCTTTCTGATGGCTTAGACTTTGAGATTTGTTTTCTCGAAAATGGCCTTCTGATTCCAGAACAGGGTGGATAGCAATTTTACCCACAAACCCGTAAAAATCCGTCCGCAATTGGTAGAATTTGGTAAATATATTAGTGGGTGCGGTGCGGGTTTGGTAATTTAAAGTAGAACCTGCTGCAGGTGCGGTGCGGGTTTGGTAATTAAGAAAAAATGCGGGTATCTGTTGCGGGTATCCGCATACCCGCAATATTATTTTTTATTAATTAATATTTTTAGGACAATATAAAAAAATCTTCATATAAAAACAACTAACAAAACCTAAACCTAAAACATTAATCCACAGTTCCACACTCCCACTCAGCCGCAGCCCGCAACCTGCCCATCTGAAGATTTTTTGCATGACTATTATTATTTTTTTTAATCACACTTGTTAATAAAGTTATAATACAAAAATTTGGATTAAGTTCATATGATCAGAAACGATAGAGGAGCAAAATAAGCTAGTGTTTGCAGCAACTTCAGTAGCTTTCCTCCTCCTTCATTACACTTACACCACTTGAGCTTTGTAAGCATCGCTTTCATTACAATTAGCATAAAAAATATGACCAAAGATTGGTGATTACTTTTTAGCTTATTGTCGATTAAGTTGGCTAACTTAGATCATTATAATTATGAAGAGAATAACTCGTTTTAATTATGTTTATATGAAAAAATAAACATATGGTACCGAGTTTTTCATACATTATGTTATCTATGTACTGTATATACATACATTGCATGTTGTATATGTTAAATGAAAAACAAATGTGAAAACTATAGCTAGCAATTAAAAATAAATTATTTAATTAAAAAAATTATATTATTAAAAACACAAAGTAATTCAATATTTTAAAAACCCATAAAAAATCTGTTGGGTACCAATGCGGGTTTGGTAATGAAAATTAAAACCCGCAACGGGTATGGTGCGGGTTTGGAAATTTATTTACATATGCGGGTGCAGGTTTGGTAATGACAAACCCGCACCATACCCCACCCCCTGCCATCCCTAAGGGTGGATGACTTTAGCCTTGCGTTGTTAACTAGTATTATTCGCAAAAGCTTATAATTTGATTATTATATCTATCTGAATCCGAGCAATGAGATTTTCAATATTTTCAAAAATAAATATTATTTCTACATGTAACTGATGTGCAACTTGCTTATTAACTATCTCTTTCAAGGAAGTATAAGTGATTTGAAGAACATTGAGTATAAATATTTTTTTTTTGGAAATATTGGAAATTTTACTATCAAATCATCTGATTCAGATTTAAACAAAGCATGTAAAATCTCTGATTGTCTTAAGCTCTTACAAGAAATACACACTCTAGACTCTAACTCATTACCTGACAACCAAATCTTAAGTTATTTGCCACAAAACCACACCTCTTGGGGGCTATCGAGTACAAATATGCTAATACAAAATACATACATAAATCATAAGCAAAAGTTTTACCCTTGTATATCATTGTTTGTGCAGTAAACTCTACAAACAATAGAATCAAAAGAATATAGAAATTGTCAGAGAAGAAGAAATTACTGCATGGTAAGTTTGTTTATCTCCAAGAAATGTATACTTCAAGTCTTCTGGCAAAGTCTTCAATCTCAAATTGGGTGATTCCTCATGTTTTTCTTTTTTCCAATGTTTCTAGTTCTTCAAGATTTTGTTTCTCTCCATCATCTTCCAGTATCTGTGCAGAATCAAGTAAAAAAATCATTAGTAATATCTGAATCTAATTGTGTACTTGATTCAAGAAAATTAGTTGTACGAATTTTCGTAGGATCAGATAAACTCTCCTGAATATATTTATCCACAATTGGTTAATTAGTTTTATGAAAGTTGATTGTATTATACCGAACGGATTTGACGTTGTTATATATATCCCAGGTATAATACATATGACCTGTGACAGATGGATTATACGCATGCAATGACCTCGACTTGCATAGTTTAGCGAGATTATCTGTGGTCGTCATAATCCATGAGTGGGTGGATTATGAACACGTAATTGGATTTCGTGATGGATAAACCTAAACTTAGAGAGTCCCACAATATGAAGTGTACTCGTTGAGCACTTGGACAACTCGATATGAATAATATGAATTATTCATAATACTTCACCGGATTAAATGAGTTAATTCGGATCGTTTAATAGGTTAAACGATAACACATGCATTATGGGATTTTATCTGATAATAATTATTGTGCATTTGTATTTGATACATAATAAGATTAGATACACATTAATTATTCGTCAAATGAGATTTTGACACATGTCATAAATATATGTATTTGTTATTTATTGTAGATAAAAATACATATATAATAATAATTACATTAATTAATTATTTGGATATTTAATTGTTAAATATTTAAATTATTAATTAATAATCTTTTTCCATTAATGTAATGGAATTTGTCTAATTATTATTGGTTGATGTGACATGAATTAATTACACTTTATTTTTTCAATTTTGATTGGTTAATATAAAATTGAATTTGATTTTAATTTGATTAAAATAAAAAAATGACAAAAATGTCCTTAATTCCCCAAAAGTCGATCACTCCAATAATAAAAGAAAAAAATTATTTTTCTTCTTCAATTGTCTTCCACCATGGCTGACACTTCACCTTAAGAAAAACCCAAATATTGTTTGATGAAACAAGAAGAAAAGGTGAAGAAAAACAAGAAAAACTTAAGGGTTTTTGGAGATTAAAGGTAATCTATGTTATCCTTGATCTTAGAAAATTATTTTATTTTTTATTGTGATCCTAGAACATGTCTAGGGTTTATTTACTTGTTCAAATTTGGGGCTTTTTGGATTTGGTGGATGAATTAGAAGTATAATGCATGTGTGAGTAGAGATTGAACTAAATTAAAGTAATTTAGGTTCAATTTATTGTTGGACAACCTTGTTGCCATTCTAGAGTTGTTGATCTACTCTAAGATAAACTATAATTATTCTAGAGTATTTCATATGTGGTGGGACTTCTTTGGTGTTAGATTAATTTGATTAATCTTGGAAAATTGGATTTAAAGCATGAATTTTTGACAATTTCTGCCACTGTTTCAGTTCTGGAGTTGAATCTGATTTTGTGATGATTTTGATGTGTTAAGAAAGTAATGGATGTGTTTTGGGAGTTGGCACAATTGCCGGAAAGTGTTTCTGACTTAAAAATAAGCGAAAACGGCCAAAAACGGCGTTACTAGGTGGATTTTGAGCCAACCGAGTGACAGTTGTCCAAACAGTGAATCTGTCACTGTTCGGGCAGCCTATGAACTACTCCGACACTATTTGGGCTGACCTGGGTAGTCCCCATAAGTGTCGGGTGGTCGGTTCTGTCAAAAACGCGTTTTGTGTTATTTTACAGAAAATCGGTTTTCATAAAAGTTTCGCGAAGTTTCAACTATGTTTATGTCAGTATTTGGTATTGAATAAATAGGTTGAGGTGAAATATGAATAAATTATTCATATTAGATATTAAATAATTTATTCGGTATTTTGAAAAAGTTTTAAAATATGATCTCGCCCGAACCCGCGCTTCCGCTGCGCCCATCGCCCAAAACCCCAAAAAAAATGATATCAGAGCGAGTCTGATGCTTCATCCTTTACATTACCCATGCTTGATATTTGATATATAATCCAATTTTAATGTTCTCACGTGCTTGGTATCTATATATGTTTCTTTACTTTTCGGTTCTACACTAACGGAAATGTAACTGAAATTTAATAGTTAAATTGTGTTATATTTTCTAATGTAGAATTGAAATGTTTAGAAAATGATTTAGATTAAAATTTTGCATTTGATGTAGATTATAGCTTCCAGAGGAAAATCCCCGCTTTTAAATATAGCTGTAAAGTAACGTGTATTGGATACATGTTTCTTGGTTCGTCTTGTCAGTACGGTTTATGGGTATCTTTCTATAACTGCATCCGAGATCGTGCCAAAGTTGTGGGGGTGTAGGTTATAGGATTATTATCCATACCGGTTATATATTTATACTGGACAAATTCAAGTGAAAGTGGAAATCCTGAACGTGCCAAAGCTGTCAGGACTACATCAGTAGCTTGAGTTTGTCATTGACAATTGAAGCCTAGATACGCCTCCTTGTGAACGTGCCAAAGATGTCATAACGAGAAACAGTCAGGACCAAAACCAGGGGTCACTGGTGAGTGATTGACAAAGAGTTGTCTACCTAATGAATATACGTAGGCGAGATCGTGCCAAAGTTGTGAGTCGAAATATATTCATGGGATCATACTCTCACTATGGAATTCGATTTAATTATTGAATTCCCGTTGTCCTTTAGGGATTACGGTATTACGTAAAGTAGTGGGAGACACTGCTGGGTTTAAAATCCATAACTTAAGCAGTGTGTAATATTTTAGAAAATACTACTTTCGTTTTCCTTTATTCTATATTGTTTATAGATTTATACTTCTAATCCATTACATTTATATTTTTTGAATATATATTTTCTGACTTTACTTATGGTTGCATTATTCTAGAATAGGTTCTAGAAAGACAGCAGACTTAGATATTGTTAGATTAGTTGAAACCATTAGAAACTGTTGTTCCGATTTTCTTGAAAATCAAGATGGTTTGTGACTTAGTTTCTAAGTCGCGATTAGGTAATCTAAAAGGATATCTGCGTTTGGATTTGATAATCTAGTAAGAATTGTTTCTTATGCAGTAAGAATTGACACGAATTAGTTCATGTCTCGAGATTCTTTACTGGCATTAAGAAAACCTCATTAGTATTTGTTTATCTTATAATGACGTTTCTTCTCTTTTGCGACTTCTAGAAGTCATGTGTTTGACACAGTTTGCTAATCAATTTGTAATCGTTGTGAATAATTGAATGCAAATTATAAAGCTTAAGAAAGGAGATGTGTATAGAGAATATTGATTCTCACAATACGAAGACTATAGATATTGGATATCAGATCTCTCGTATAGTTATTTAAAATAATGTTTAATGATTGTTTTGATATTTGATATCAGAACTTGTGACTATTGAATAGTTACTTGTTCTGAATAAACAATTGTTACATATTTTAATATGACTAGTAGTGTCATTAATGAAAGATAATCATTAAGAAAATATTCGGTAATATAGATAACTTAGAACTGTGCTTTATAAATTTTTGTCACATAAACATTATATGATTGTTCCTTATGGTAAATGATGGTCTGATATGAGTTCACACCACATATCATTAACCATTTAATGAATATTGTATTCAGGATGTGATTAAATGTCATTTAACCAATGATCGTCATTGGACCACAAGATTTATTAGACTAATACTTTGGAAGTATGTAGTTTCATGAATTATAAATTACCTTAGATAGTTTTCTTTGCTTCGTAACTCAGTTAATGAATTGTCATGACTCAGTTACGTGTTTCTAATAGAGAACATGTTGTATGTTTTGAATTGTTCAAGAACTGTCAATATGTTTCTAATGAAACTCGGATAGAATATTTTGAATAGTTCAAAGATATTCTATATGTAGTGTTGAAGTATCTTTAGAAATTCATTGTGAGTCTTTGAATTGTTCGAAGAAGTTTGATATGATCAAACACATGAATTTAAGGCAATTAGTTCTGAAGTTATTTAATAAATTTGATTATTACTCAATATTAAACTTCCACGATTCTATCTTGATGGAATTGGTCAGTGGGAGTTATCGAATCTTATATGATTTGATTCGTTGATATTGAGTATTACCGAATTGGTTTTCAATACTCTTGGGGTTATGCTCCAGTAACACTAATTCATCTCTTTAATTAAGGTTCCATTTGTTTCTACAATTACATATATGATATGTATAGTAGAAAATTCGAATCTTGAAAAGTTTGAGATTTGAATCTTTCTTTTGTGTAATTGTTATATAATTGAGAATACTTATACCTCGGAGGTACGAGTGATACATTTATCAATTATTCTATTCAATGGAATATTATATTGTATTTGATAGAATATATTTTCTATGATCCCGAGTAATAAAATTATTTTATTACTTGATGTGTAACAACGGATGTTGACGATTGTAGAATGAACTCCCGCTCTGATCCAGCTACCCCTCATGCTTCGCCAGTGCGGAATTACGAGTTAGGTTAAGGGACCTAACTACAGGAGAATACCCTTTGACCCCTTTCCTTCTTTCAACTATCTTCCTTAGTTGACAATCTGACCTTTCCTCTCTTTAGCAGACTTCTCGGACTTAAGGACTGAATATGATCTGTCTTTAGCCGGAACTCAGAAAGTGCTTTAAGGCAAGGGCTTTAAAGAGAATAGGGGTGACACTGTACAACCAGGAATCTTTCCCCATATTACGTATTACATAGTATTACTACGCCTGATAGAGATTATATTCATCGTTGAATATTTCTGAAGAATTGGGTAGGCACGGTGCTTTGCTAGAAGCCAACCATGTCTTGTAAATCGGTGAGAACGTGGTACGTGGTACGCACGTGTTTGGATAGTCCGACAACCGTATTTACTGCCAACATATCCAGGAATCTCTTGGGTTGCTTCCCAAAGATTCACCAATGACATTTGACTCGAATAGAATTAATCTGGGATTAATTATGAGAGAGAAAATTAATCTGGGATTAATTATGAGAGAGAAAATTAATCTGGGATTAATTACGGCAAGAATTTATCTGGGATTAAATCCGTATAGTAGAGAGAACGCGATTGATTTAGAATTAATCGATTAAATAATATATTGGATATGTTTATTGAAATCGAATTTCAATACAAAATTAAAATTGGATTTTAATTCGGACGAACAAATTAATTTGGAATTAATTCGTAAGCGACTATCGTAATAATTTTTCTAGGCATAATTATTTAATTAAATTGGATTTTATTATGTCGCGACGACAAATTTGTTTAATTCGGAATTAAACGAACCCGGGCCCAAGACTAGTTGTGTGTTGGAGAAGCCAACTTAAATTTGAAATTTAAATGTGGTGGGACCCTTGACTTACATCACTTGTCAAATTGTGATGGAAGTGGTTGGCATTATTAATTGATTCCTTTAATCACTCACAACAACCAATTTTGGAAATTGAAAAAACTTTCTCTTCTTCCTCTAACCATTGCCGTGAGCTTCTCCCTATTGTTCTTGAAATTTTGCTTCAAAAATTCATTAAATCTAGCACTTTGAGACTCTAATGAGGTGTTAGGGAAACTCACCCAAGGATCAAACAACTCATCAAAAGCTTGGAGCTTCATCCATTCAAGGAAATTTTTAAAATCTCCCAAAATCAATGTAAGTATTTCCGCAACTTTACTTGATTAATTCACACACAAATCATGTTTTGGATCTTGGAAGCATGTCTTAGAGACTAACACGCACATGTTTACGATCTAGTAAATCCATGGATGTGGTATAACTTCAGAAATTGTATTTCGTGACGGATAAACCTAAACTTAGAGAGTCTCACAATATGAAGTGTATTCGTTGGGCACTTGGGCAACTCGATATGAATAATACGGATTATTCATAATACTTCATCGGATTGAGTGAGTTAATTCGAATCGTTTAATCGATTAAACGATAACACATGCATTAGGGGATTTTGTCCGATAATAATTATTGTGTATTTGTATTTGATACATAATACGATTAGATACACATTAATTATTCATCAAATGAGATTTTGACACATGCCATAAATATATCTATTGTTATTTATTGTAAATAAAAATACATATATAATAATAATTATATTAATTGATTATTTGGATATTTAATTGTTAAATATTTAAATAATTAATTAATTAAACTTTTTCCATAAATTTTATGAAATTTGTTTAATTATTATTGGAACATATGTCATGATTTAATTAGGCTTATGTGTACAAATTTGATTTGTTTAACATAAAACTTATTTAATTTAATTGGATTAAATTTGGAAAATGACATATGCCCTCCAAAGTAGGTCAATTGGGAATTAAAGGGAAAAATTGTTTTCATCTTCTTGCAATTGTTCCATTGCAGTGAGCACCAAAGAAAAGATGGGTTTCAAAGCTTGTTTGATAAATCCATGGAAAAAGGTAAAGAAAAATCAAGAAAATGCTTAAGGAAAATTGGCGAATTAAAGGTAATCTTCAAAACCCCATAAGCTTGAAATTAGTTTCATGTTTTCTTGATTTATTAGAATGGTTATAGGGTTTCTTTACTTGTAAAATTTGGGGCTTTTGATGTTGGTTGATGGATTTGGAGGCATAAAGCATGTGTGAAGTAGATTTGGGTGAAAATGGTATAATTTGTATCCAAATTGATCATTTGATGATGAGTTGCTATTCTAGAGTGTTGTGACCACTATTGTGACACCTAGAATTGTTCTTGGGTGATTCATATGTGGTGTCTTGATTGGTGTTGAGATTAATTTGATTAATGTTAAAAAAATTGGATTTAAAGCATGATAAATTGACAATTTCGTTTTCTGTTTCAGACCTGGAATGGATCTGAATTTTTTGATGAAAAATATATTTTATGAATGTTTTGGATGTATATTGGGTGTTGGAACAATTGCTGGAAAGTGTTTTCGAGTTGAAATAAGCGAAAACGGTGAAAAACAGCGTTACTGGTGACTTTTGAGCCAACCGGGCGATGGCTGTCCAAACATTGAGTTCGTCATTATTCAGGTAGCCCATGAAAGGCCCTAACACTATTGGGGCTGACCTGGGCAGTCGCCATAAGTGTTGGGAGGTCGTTTCGGTCAAAAACGTGTTTGCGTCATTTTACGGAAAAACATTTTCCGTAAAAATTTCGCGATGTTTCATATATATTTATGTCGTTATTTGATATCGAATAAATAGATTTATGTGAAATATGAATAAATTATTCATATTATATATTGAGTAATTTATTCGGTAATTTGAAAAAGTTTTAAATTAAGATTTTGCCCGAACCGCGCTTTCGCTGCGCCCTTCGCCCAAAACCCCCCCAACAAAAATGGTACCAGAGCAGCTTTGATGCTTCATCTATTACATTGTTCATGCTTGATATTGATATTTAATCTAATTTTAATGTTTACACATGCATATAATCTATATATATTTCTTGACTTTTCGGTTCTACGCTAACGGAAATGTAACGGAATTTAATGGTTAAATTGAGTTATGTTTTCTATAGGTAGAATTGAATTGTTTAGAAAATGATTTGGATTAAAATTCTACATTTGATGTAGAATATAGCTTCCATAGGAAAATCCCCGCTTTTAAATATGGTTGTAAAGTAACATGTATTTGATACATGTTTCTTGGTATGTCTTGTCAGTACGGTTTATGGGTATCTTTCTATAACTGCATTCAAGATCGTGCCAAAGCTGTGAGGGTGTAGGTTATGTGATTTTATCCATGCCGGTTGTATATTGATACTAGACAAATTCAAGTGAAAGTGGAAATCCTGAACGTGCCAAAGCTGTCAGGACTACATCGGTAGCTTGAGTTTGTTATTGACAAGTGAAGCATTGATACGCCTCCTTGTGAATGTGTCAAAGCTGTCATAATGAGAAACGGTCATGACCAAAACCAGGAGTCACTGGTGAGTGATTGAAAATGAGTTGTCTACCTAATGAATATACGTAGGCGATATCGTGCTAAAGCTGTGAGTCGAAATATATTCATGGGATCCTACTCTCACTATGAAATTCGATTTAATTATTGAATTTCCGTTCTCTGTTGGGGATTACGGTATTACGTAAAGTAGTGGGAGACACTGCTGGGTTAAAAATCCATAACTTTAGCAATGCGTAATTTTATGGAAAATTCTGCTTTGTTTTCTTTTTTATTCTATATTCCTTATAGATTTATACTTCAAATACATTGCATGCTTATTACTTGAATAGATTTTCTTACTTTACTTATGGTTGCATTATTCTAGAAAATGTTCTAGAAAGACAGTAGACTTAAATATTATTATATTAGTTTAAAATCATCGGGAACTGTTGTTCCGATTTTCTTGAAAATCAAGATGGTATGTGACTTAGTTACTAAGTCACGTTAGATAATCTAAATAGATATATGTTTTAGGATATAATTATCTAGTAAGAATAGTTTCTTATGCAGTAAGGATTGACACGAAACAGTTCATGTCTCGAGATTCTTGACTGACATTAAGAAAACCCCATAAGTATTTGTTTATCTTATAATGACATTTCTTGACTTTTGCGACTTCTAGAAGTCACGTGTTTGACACAGTTTGTTAATCAATTATTTGCAATCGTTGTGAATAATTGAACGCAAATTATAAAGCTTAAGAAATGAGATGCGTATAGTTGTGTATAGAGAATATCGATTCTCACAATACGACAGTTGTAGGTATTGGATATCAGATCTCCCATCTAGTTATTTAAAATAATATTTAATAACTGTTTTGATATTTGATATCAGAACTTGTGACTATTGGATAGTTACTTGTTCTGTATAAATAGTTGTTACATATTTTAAGACGGCTAGTAGTGTCATTAATGAAAATATAAACATTAAGAAAAAATATTCGATAAAATAAATATCTTAGAACCGTGCTTTATGAGATTTTATCATAAAAGCATTAGATGCTTATTTCTTATGGTAAAAGATGGCATGCTACGAGATTACACCATATATCATTATCCATTTAATGAATATTGTATTGAGGAATGTGATTAAATTTCATTTAACCAACGATTGTCATTGGACCACAAATTTATTAAACTGATACATTGGATGTATGTAGTTTAATGAATTGGAAATTGCCTTAGTGTAGGCACTGCATTTTTACACATAAGTCCATATGATGAGTCTCATTTTGGAGACACTACCTTTTAAGTCACGGAGGTCACGGAAAACGGACATCGGAAGGGGAATTCAGAATAAACAAGGTTCACTGTTTTCGTTGGTGCTACGTTCGTGTATACGTTCGAACGTCAAACAGATTGCGGGTGTTCGTGCTGCGTTCGATGATGCGTTCGAACGGTGTCGGTAATTCTGGTTTTGCTGCTAGCCTCATATTAAGCCCAATTCGCCCAAACCTTGGCCCACACGCCCAAGCCCACTTAAAACACATATTTAACACATGGTGAAATCAAAACAAATCTAAAAATCACATATCAAATTAAATAAAATACTTACACAAATTAAAGAGATTGCATGCCTAATTAAAATCAATCAACAAACTAAATGCCTAATCTAAACCAATCAAATATAATCATACCAAGTTAAAATCAATCAACCAATATATTATTCCCAAACATAAAATATTGTATGCCTAATCAACATAAACTAAATATTCAACCTCCCTAATCCAAGCCAATCAAATCCCTTGCTTTCCTTGTCCAACACCAATTCATATCCTTTTTTAAATACACAAATCCCTTCCTTGTCAAGCCTAACCCTTTGCCTATAAAAAGAACCCTTCACCAACCTTCTAAAAGCTAGCTCATTCACATAAGAAACACCCAAGCTCATAGACACAACTCTCCCTCACTCTCAATAACAAAAAGATCACAAACCAAAGAACCCTCATCGCCTTGACCAAAATACATCCCGAACAACCCCTTCACCTCACCGAAAAACACATCCCAAACAGCCCTAAACACACACATAAAACAGCCCCCGAACCACACCATAAGACATGAACTCGTTGGGCTCTTTGCCATAAGACATGAACTCGTTGGGCCATTTAAACGGGACGGGTTCACTCTTATGACAGTTGTCCCAAAAGCTTCTAAATGATAATAAGCTGATTTGTTTGAAGATTTTAGATGATTCAATGTGTTATATACGTTACATACATCTCATACACCCCATGCATACATACATCATGCTAACCCTTGTGTTCTAAAAGCCATCATAGACCCGTTGGGTTAGGGAAGAGGGAAGACTCACCAAAAGACCGGTAACAGACATGAGTACATCCGATAATGAGGTATCCCGGATAGATCAGTTGGAAAATGGTTTGGCTAAGATTACCGAACAGTTGCAAGCCTTGACTGTTGCCATGACAAATATGGCTGTGCCCCGTGCGGGGGGAAACTCTGAGAATGTAAGATGTGAGGAGACTCCGAATGGATTGGGGGATGACATCCCCGCTTCTGATGATGATGTGGCTGATTATACCACTGGGAGAAAAGTTGGGTCTCAGGAAGAATTGCAGAAACTCCGTGACCAGGTAGAGTCTGTTACCCGTAAGATGAAGGGTAAGGATGAAGACTTACTAGACTATGAGGCGATGACCTTTGAGGAACAGTTGCCTGCTCAGTTCAGAATGCCCGACATGGCTAAGTTCAATGGGAACGGAGATCCGAGAGTGCATCTCCGTCAGTATGTGTATGTTATGAGTTCAGTTGGCCTGTCCCAGCGCCAAGTCCAAAAGATGTTTGGGATGTCACTCGAGGGGGCACCCGTAGTATGGTACCACAACCTGGACAAGCAGGTTAAGGAAGATTGGAGGGAGCTAGCTGATGCTTTCTTAAAGCAATATGTCACGGACCTGGAGATTGACTTGTCACTCCGTGACTTAGAAAATATCAAGCAGAAGCCGGAGGAAAATTTCAAGGAGTATGTGGACCGCTGGAGGAGCCAGCTTCTGAAGATGCAGACCCGGCCCTCAGAAAAGGACCAGATCAAAATGATCATCAAGGGCACCAAGCCCTCTATTTATGGCAAACTGAGGAGAATGACTTCGATGATGACTGATTTTCGACAGTTGAGGGAGACAATTATGGATATTGAGGAGGAGGAAGCCGAGAACAGAAAGTTTTATGGACATAACAGAAGGAATATTGGGGGACATTCAGGGACTATGCCTGCTACTGCTGAGGTCACTGCCATTAAGAACAGACGATTTTCTAACCTTGTAAGCCTCTTTCAAGGTATTCGAAAAACTGAAGGCGCAAGGACTCTTAAAACCTTTGGAACCTAGGCCCATCCCAAATCCTGTGCCACCTCACATGAACTTAAACTTATAATGTCACTTCCACAAGAAAAAGGCCATGACACCGACAACTGCGCCCGCCTCAGACATGAATCCAAAACCTCATCGATGCCCATACAATACCCGACCCAGAGAAAGAACAACCCAATACACACAGAAACCCCATACCAAATTACCACTCCGCCCCACCACCATGATAACCTTTTGCTTTCTTGAAACCTTTGACCTCCGAACCCTCAACCACCAAGCTTCTCATATGGGGATAAGGATAACAATGGTGAAGAACCATGGCTGAAGAAGAAGGCACTGTTGTTTCTCCTAGTTTATCTTGCACTTTTAATTAGACATTGATTTTGTTTACCTGTTCGAACGTTTCCTCAACAATAATAAAGGCGATCATTTCATTTATCTGCCTAAGACTATTACTTTCAAACTTGCAACATGAGTGTGTTCAATCTTGGTAATGTGATGCTCAGAACGTAGGGAATCCTCAAAGGAAGCAAGCAGAAAAGATAAGTTAGCCATTCAGGAATTGGGAAATTGAGACAGTGGGACTGTTAGACTTGGAAAGAAATGGATTCCTGGAACAAATCATTGTAGACAGGTGGAAATGGTACTTTCCCTAAGAGAAGAATGGTCATCAATGGAACTGACAGAAGACCTAACCCTACGGGATAAGAAAACCCATGCATACATGCATACACGTAACATATGTTGCATTCCTTTTTGTGTTTTGTGTTTGTTTTGTGTTCACAGGTTTTGAAGAAGAAAGAGAGAAAGCGGCAAATGAAATCCAGTCAGAAGCATCAATATTAGCATCAGTATCAGCATGGGGGCGAGGCCCATATCAATATCAACATAGGGGCGAGGCCCACATCAGTATCAGTTCAGGGCCGAGGCCCACATCAATATCAACATAGGGGCGAGGCCCACATCAGTATCAGTTCAGGGCCGAGGCCCACATTAGTATCAGCTTGGGGGCGAGTCCCACATCAGTATCAGTTCAGGGCCGAGGCCCACATCAATATCAATATAGGGGCGAGGCCCACATCAGTATCAGTTCAGGGCCGAGGCCCACATTAGTATCAGCTTGGGGGCGAGTCCCACATCAGCATCAGTTTAGGGGCGAGGCCCATATCAGTATCAGACCGAGGGCGAGGCCCATATCAGTTCAGGAAGAAAACCTACATTCAATTCAGTTCAAGAAGAAAGCCTCATATCAGTATAGTTTGAGAACAAAACTCGGAGGAATAAAGCCTCATGCCAGTATAGCTCGAGAACAAAGCTCAATGGGAAGAAAGCCTCATATCAGTATAATTTGAGAACAAAGCTCAAGGGGAAGAAAGCCTCATGTCAGTATAGTTTGAGAACAAAGCTCAAGGGGAAGAAAGCCTCATGTCAAGTACAGTTCGGGAATAAAGCCCACATTCAGTGTAGTTCAGGAAGAAAGCCTACATTCAGTTCAAGAACAAAGCTCAAGGGGAAGAAAGCCTCATGTCAAGTACAGTTCGGGAATAAAGCCCACACTCAGTGCAGTTTGGAATAAAGCCCACATTCAGTACAGTTCAGGAAGAAAGCCTGCATTCAACACAGTTCAGGAAAAAACCTGCATTCAGCTCAGTACGGGAATAAAGCCCACATTCAGTGCAGTTCGGGAATAAAGCCCACATTCAGTACAGTTCAGGAAGAAAGCCTGCATTCAATTCAGTTCGGGAATAAAGCCCACATTCAGTACGGTTCAGGAATAAAACCCACATTCAGCATAACTCGGGAACAAAGCCCACAGTCAACGTAATTCGGGAACAAAGCCCAGGGGAATAAAGCCTCATCTCAACACAGTTCAGGAATAAAGCCTCATCTCAACACAGTTCAGGAATAAAGTCTCATCTCAACAGTCCGGGAATAAAGCCCAGGAGGAATAAAGCCTCATCTCAACAGTCCAGGAATAAAGCTCAGGAGGAATAAAGCCTCATCTCAACAGTTCGGGAATAAAGCTCGGGAGGAATAAAGCCTCATCTCAACACAGTTCGAGAATGAACAAGCCGGGAATGGCACTCTATGAATGGAAATACAATTCAGGAATGAACAGGCCGAGAATGGCACTCCAAGAATGGAAGCACGGTTCGGGAATGAACCAGGGGTCGCAGCACCTCACCATCCAAATCAACTCACTCAACACGTGGTAAGTCAAGTGGCAGCTGGCGAGCCAGGTAAGTGAAAATGCATTGCATAACTTTGATAGGATTGTCACTGTTGCACATTACACAAGTCCCATCAAAGTGGGGGCGACTGTAGGCACTGCATTTTTACACATAAGTCCCTATGATGAGTCTCATTTTGGAGACACTACCTTTTAAGTCACGGAGGTCACGGAAAACGGACATCGGAAGGGGAATTCAGAATAAACAAGGTTCACTATTTTCGTTGGTGCTACGTTCGTGTATACGTTCGAACGTCAAACAGATTGCGGGTGTTCGTGCTGCATTTCGATGATGCGTTCGAACGGTGTCGGTAATTCTGGTTTTGCTGCTAGCCTCACATTAAGCCCAATTCGCCCAAACCTTGGCCCACACGCCCAGCCCACTTAAAACACATATTTAACACATGGTGAAATCAAAACAAATCTAAAAATCACATATCAAATTAAATAAAATACTTACACAAATTAAAGAGATTGCATGCCTAATTAAAATCAATCAACAAACTAAATGCCTAATCTAAACCAATCAAATATAATCATACCAAGTTAAAATCAATCAACCAATATATTATTCCCAAACATAAAATATTGTATGCCTAATCAACATAAACTAAATATTCAACCTCCCTAATCCAAGCCAATCAAATCCCTTGCTTTCCTTGTCCAACACCAAATCATATCCCTTTTTAAATACACAAATCCCTTTCCTTGTCAAGCCTAACCCTTTGCCTATAAAAAGAACCCTTCACCAACCTTCTAAAAGCTAGCTCATTCACATAAGAAACACCCAAGCTCATAGACACAACTCTCCCTCACTCTCAATAACAAAAAGATCACAAACCAAAGAACCCCCATCGCCTTGACCAAAACACATCCCGAACAACCCATTCACCTCACCGAAAAACACATCCCAAACAGCCCTAAACACACACATAAAACAGCCCCCGAACCACACCATAACACCACTGAAAATAACACCCAAAACAGTAGCCAAAACATCCCAAAAACAGTAACTAAAATACAGCAGCAAAACAGTAGCAGCGGCAGCGAATCGGAGTCAAAACAGCAGCAAAAGACGGAGGACGACGACCCGAAACAGTAAGACAACGAACGATAGCAGTGAACCAGTGAACCGGAAGAGTTGCGGAGCTTTACCCCTTCCGATCTTCGTGAAACGCGAGTCCGAGAGACGACTTAAAAGGTTAGACCTGATGGCACTTTTTCATTAGTTTATATTCGTTTCTTTTATTATTGAATTGTATTCACATGAGAGTCGTTTATGAATGCGTGTTGTGGGTATTGGATGAATGGAAGAGTGTTGTCTCTTGTGGTATATAGGATGGAAACCCAGACATAAATTCCGTAGCCGAATCCGAATGGACGGTAGTGCGGTCTGTACTTGGGACACAACTCCACGTACCACTTGAGTAAACGGCACCTTCTCTTGTTTTGTGTTGCTTTGGTTTATTTAATTCTTGTCATTTAAATTCTGCATGTAGTTTATTCCCGTATGACACGATCGAGTGCATGGGCTTAGTAAGTGCGATGAAAGATTCCCTAATTGGAGGGTTAAAATCCTTCACCACGATGCTCTGCCGCACCGATTGATGTGTGTTCGGTTGAATGCGAAATACGTTCAATCGGACATACTTAGTTTGATATGATTGTCTTTATTTTCGTATGTATGATTCAACCGAGTGCATGGGCTTAGTAAGTGCAATGTGAGATCCCCTATGGGGAGGGGCTAAAGCCCTTTACCACGAGACTTTGCCGCGCCGGTTGATGTGTGTTCGGTTGGATACAAGATACGTTCAATCGGGCACACTATGTTTAGTATTGTTGCTTTTCATTCTATGTATGCATGATCCAGTCGAGCGCATGGGCTTAGTACGTTGGTCTAAAGGTCCTCTCTTTGAGAGATCAAGAGCCCCAAAAGGCCACCTTTACGGCGGTACTTCGTCGCGCCCCTTTATTTTGTCGTTTATGTATTGCGTCCCATTTCATGCATCAGTTCTGTTCCCGTTCGAACGCGTTTACGAACGCAACTCGAACGCGCATGTATTTTGCCTTGTCATGCATCAGGTCTTATTTATGTTCGAACGCGTTCACGAACGCCATACGAACGTGAGCATTCTGTTTCATTTCCATTCGAACGCGTTATCAAACGCCATACGAACGCGAACCTTCTGTTTACCGTTCGAACGCGTTTACGAACGCTACACGAACGCACACGCACCTTCTTAGTTTCATAATATATCAGGCCTGGTTCCGTTCGAACGCGTTCTCGGACGCTACACGAACGCGAACCTTCTGTTTACCGTTCGAACGCGTTTACGAACGCTACACGAACGCGCACACACTGAACTGAGTCTGTCTTATCATATTCATGCATAATTGCCTCTTGGTTGATCTTTCTTGTGTTATATAGCCAACTGTATCATTTGTATTCCTGCATTTATCCATTCTATGTGTTCTTGGATTGTATCCAAGCATGATTAGGCTGTTAGCAGGTTATTTGGTTAATAGGTTCATGAGATAGTACTCAAGCATGATTAGGTTGTTCTTAGTTTTCCATATCATAGGATTGAAATATGTTCATGAGATTGTCATGTGATGTCGCATGTTGTGATGAACTTGTTGATGTATGTATATGAATCTAGAAGCATGATAGTTTTGGAAATAAATGTTACTTAAGCTTAATTAAATTATTACACAAATCCTTTCATTACAAGTGACATGAGTAAGGGACCATTCCGAACCCAACGGTTTGAGGTCTTCCCTTGCGAGGGGTGAGTGCGGCCTTAAATCTTTGTCCCGGTTCACACCGGGTGGCGACTCCATGTTATTTCGTACTTCCCAACTAGTGCCGCGAGCCTAGGAACGGCGTCGCCCAGGTCCTGTTGTCCACAGTCTGGTGACTCCACTGGGGATATAGAGAATTGGCCCCGAAATATTGTCTTGTATGTTTGGATTATGTTTTAATTGACCATGTCTATAGTGGATAAAGTGAGGGTTTAATCAAGCGCATTTTGAGGCTAGGTAATGGTTTGGTGTCTTCCTTCACTCACTACCTTTCTAGAAGGAAAAGCTGTGGGGACACCTATATGGCCATCTACTCGTAGCCTTTGTGATGGACTAATTTGGAGGACTCGTTTTTTATTCCTGACACCAAGCGATAAGAGCCTAAGAGGCTTGGGTATTTGCACACTTAGATAGTTTTCTTTACATCATAACTCGGTTAATGATTGTCATGACTTAGTTACGTGTTTCTAATAGAGAACATGTTGAGCGTCTTGAATGGTTCGAGAACTTTCAATATGTCTCTGATGAAACACGAATGAAATATTTTGAATGGTTCAAAAATATTATATTTGTAGTATTAAAAACTATATCTTTGGAATTCATTGTGAGTCTTTGAATTGTTCATAGATGTTTGATATGATCAAACACATGAATTTATGGCAATTAGTTCTGAAGTTATTTAATGTATACCTCACTTTTTCAGTTAAGTGCTCGTTTAGGTAGTATGAGTATACTACATCCTTCACCTCAAAAAACAACCATTGTTCAAATGCTAAGCATTCAATCGACAATAAAATCCTCCAAGCGTTCGACATCAGCTGTGAAGGAGCGATCCCATAATGATCCAAAACTTCCCAAGCTAACCTCGGAATGGGGAATCTAAGCCAATTAGAAAACGGTACTATATAAAATCCAATCCACCCAGGAATTTTATAGTCGATTCTTTCAGTCGGCATGGGTACTCTCAACTCCATTGATCTAGGAAATCCGTACTTACTCCTAATTTCCATCAGCATACCAGCCGTCATTCGACTAGCTGGGTTCTTGGTTAGCAAGTTGGTTGGCTCACTTGTGCTCACTGCTCCACTAAACTCCCCAACTGCTGCCAATGATCTAATAGGAATTGCATGCACAGGAATTTCACGCGACAAAATGGTAACAGGTCCCTCCTCGGGAAATTCTTGACGCGACCAGTCTCTTAATAATTTTTCTTCAGTAGATTCACTCGACGATACTTCTACAAATCTATCAATCTGTTCACCTAAACTTTCTAAAGATTCTCCACTCGACATATTCTACTCGACAACTTTACAAACAAATAATTTCTAAGATTTAGGTTTCTTAAGGATCAAATTCTACTCACCTCACCAAACACAAATCCACCAAATATCGTATGATTCAAAAGATCAAACAACCTAATTTAACTAAGAACAGTTTGAAGCTACTTTTGAACATTCAAAGGAAATGAAGAACACGAAGAAGGTTATAAAGAGTACCTTGGAACCTTGAAGCTTCTCTCCCAACTCGTTGATCTTGTGAATGAAGCAAATGAACCCATCAAGCCACTCTTATACTACTTCTTTTGGCGGTTCTTTTCCCGCCAAAAGACTCCTCGTTATTCGCGTTAGGTTTTACTTCATTAAACGACACGTGGAAGATCTAGGAAATATAAAATATTTCTTCGAATAGAATGATGAATTCTGGATTATCACAACTTGACATTACTTGCTCTCAGCAACAAAATTCTCTTCACAACTGCCTTCACCATTTGACACGACATCATTAGATATGAAGGTCGCTTTCATTCAAGAAAAACAAATTAGGCAAACCCCGGTACATGCCTTATAATCACTCGACACATGACAAATATATTGAATAGATTATGCATTCGACACATTTCAAGTGGAACTCCTGAACCTACATTCGGTTCAGTCGACCAAGGGACATTCCCCATGATTCTTGTGGAGTCAAGTAGAACTCCTGAACCTACATTCGGTTCAGTCGACCAAGGGACTTTCCCCATGACTTGTGAAGTCAAGTTGAACTCCTGAACCTACATTCGGTTCAGTCGACCAAGGGACATTCCCCATGACTTGTGAAGTCAAGTTGAACTCCTGAACCTACATTCGGTTCAGTCGACCAAGGGACATTCCCCATGACTCATGTCGAGTTAAGAGTAACTCCTGAACCTACATTCGGTTCAGTCGACCAAAGACTTTCCCCATGACTTGTGAAGTCAAGTTGAACTCCTGAACCTACATTCGGTTCAGTCGACCAAGGGACATTCCCCATGACTTGTGAAGTCAAGTTGAACTCCTGAACCTACATTCGGTTCAGTCGACCAAGTGACATTCCCCATGACTCATGTCGAGTCAAGTGTAACTCCTGAACCTACATTCGGTTCAGTCGACCAAATGACATTCCCCATGACTTGTGAAGTCAAGTTGAACTCCTGAACCTACATTCGGTTCAGTCGACCAAGTGACATTCCCCATGACTCATGTCGAGTCAAGTGTAACTCCTGAACCTACATTCGGTTCAGTCGACCAAGTGACATTCCCCATGACTCATGTCGAGTCAAGTGTAACTTCTGAACCTACATTCGGTTCAGTCGACCAAATGACATTCCCCATGACTTGTGAAGTCAAGTTGAACTCCTGAACCTACATTCGGTTCAGTCGACCAAGTGACATTCCCCATGACTCATGTCGAGTCAAGTGTAACTCCTGAACCTACATTCGGTTCAGTCGACCAAGGGACATTTCCCATGACTTGTGAAGTCAAGTTGAACTCCTGAACCTACATTCGGTTCATTCGACCAAGGGACATTCCCCATGACTCATGTCGAGTCAAATGTAACTCATGAACCTACATTCGGTTCAGTCGACCAATGGACATTCCCCATGACTCATGTCGAGTCAAGTGTAACTCCTGAACCTATATTCGGTTTAGTCGATCAAGAGACATCCCCATGACTCATGTCGAGTCAAGTGGAACTCTTGAACCTACATTCGGTTCAGTCGACCAAGGGACATTCCCCAGGACTCATGTCGAGTCAAGAGTAACTCTTGAACCTACATTCGGTTCAGTCGACCAAGGGACATTCCCATGACTTGTGAAGTCAAGTCGAACTCCTGAACCTATATTCGGTTCAGTCGACCAAGGGACATTCCCCATGATTCTTGTCGAGTCAAGTTGAACTCCTGAACCTACATTCGGTTCAGTCAACCAAGGGACATTCCCCATGACTCTTGTCGAGTCAAGTGGAACTCCTGAACCTACATTCGGTTCAGTCGACCAGATGATGTTCCTCATTACTTATGTCGAGTCAATCGTACTCATGGATCTTCATAATGATCAAACGACCAGGAGTCGATCCTCATAAGGTTCATGTCGAGTCAAGATAAGGTCCTAGACTTTCTCTTCCAGTTGACACAAGTTGTATGATATGTACTCATGAATCTTCATAATGTTTAGTCAACCAGGGGACATTCCCCATAAGTCAAGTCGAATCAAAGTCTAGGACTAAGACTTCCTCTGCCCAGAAGATACATGCGATATATTCCAAAACCCACATTTTGCACATACTCTTTCAAACCATTCGACAGAAGGTGATTCATTCTTATCACATGCTTTTATGATTAGTATCATACGACACAAATGTATATACTCTCTAAAACAAAACTTTTTGACTTAGAGAGTAAGAGACAAACTGTACGAACCAAAATTGGGCCAAGGATAAAACCGTCTTTTACCTTAAAAGCCCAAAATAGTGTGCAAAGCCCAAAATGGTATGCAAACCCCGAAAGTAAAGACTAGGCCCAAAAAGATTTATGTATTATTGTATTACAATTAAGTCATAAGCTTAAATACAAAACCCCCTAATTATATCAACTACTATTCTTCTACTTTGCCCGACACAAAACTTATTCCCACCTGCTCAGACTTTCTATCAAATGCACAAGGCACATGGTGGGACTTACGCCAGCTGCCAAGGATGATAATTTTCATCTATAAATAGGAACGAAATTCAAGAAATAGGGAGAGCTTAACTTCTTTCATCCAAGTCTGATACAATTTATTCAGATACTGGTTCTATTTCTCATTTCTAAAAGCATTTGTCATCGCCCTCACGGCCATCCAAATAAAGTTGAGGTAGTAATAAACCTTAATTTCACTTTTTTACATATTTACTGATCATTTCATACTACTGACTTGGGCGTCGGAGTGTCCTCGGTACCTACCACACCGGTGGGCAGTCTACTCCCATTCATTCTTGTTTTGCAGGATCGCTAGTGCCCCCAATTTACAAATTTTGATTGTGGACCTCGGCCGAATTCCAGCTTCCACAAGTATTATTGTCAAAAATTCGTAATTACATATATTTTCTCCAAATTTTTTTTTTTTTTTTTTGGAAACGATGGAAACCCCGTCACCAAACCACCCATTCTGGGCCGCGGTGCAGGTAAAATCACCGGCTATCCCAGACTCTTACAAGAAGTGCACTCCTGGATTCGAACCCAAAACCTCAAGATGAGATCCTAAACCCTACACCACCAAGCCACACCCCTCCAAACTTGTTAGGAGATAATTCCCCAAATAAAAATAATTGACTTGAGCACGATGGTGCTTGACTATATAAATATTAAGGGTGACATAGTCGAGACATAAAGACGAAATCTCCGAACTTTGGGTCCCAGTTTCTACAAATTCTTCATACCCAAGTAAACACTTTCGCATCAAATTCCATCATCTCCGCTTCATTAGATTCTTATCTTACAACACCAAAGCAAACAAAGCTTCACATTTCTTAGCAGTGTTGTTCTGAACATTACCCCACAAGACTGAAGTGAGAGAGAGAGAGAGAGAGAGAGAGAGAGATTGAAATTAACATATGCTTGGCCATGCCGGACGGTGAGTCGACGGTGGAGGGGAGTCAACCTTCCGGTGGTGGCACCAAAATCTGTGCTGCTACTTCATCAGTGGTAGAGGAGTGTTCCGTGGCGGTTTCTGAGGTTGTTGTTGGGGCAGAATCGAGTACAAGTGCTCAAAAGACGCAGAGAGATCCGAGAAAGATTGCTAGAAAGTATGTCATTTTGTCATTTTAGTGATATTCTTAAGTGGGTCGGTTTTCTTTTTGTTGTTTTTGTTTAATTTTTGTTTGGTTGCTGAGAAAAGTGGAAAACATCTGTAAAAATGTTTTATTTTTTCAGATTATCAGGGAACAAAAATATGCTTTTGCTAAATGGGTTTGCTCTCATTTTGTTGTTTTGGTTAGGTTTTGTTTGGTTGGTGAGGGAAGTGGAGATAAAAATGGAATTTTATTTTTATTTTTTGCTTTTACATTGTTGTTTTGCTTTTAGAGATTAGTTGCTTTTGCTACATTTATGGAGTTTGGTCTACATCTGTTGTTTTGGTTGGCGAGAAAATTGCAGAAAACACAAGGAAAACAGGCTTAATATGTTTTAATCTTCCTTCTTTATTTTGAACTTGCTTTGGGGAAAATATGACTTACTTCTGTTACGTTCTCTTTTTCATCTTTCGTCTAAGGTATCAATTGGAGCTATGCAAGAAAGCAATGGAAGAGAACATAATTGTATATTTGGGAACCGGATGTGGCAAGACACATATTGCTGTGCTTCTCATATATGAACTCGCACACTTGATGCGCAAACCCCAGAAGAACATATGTATCTTTCTTGCTCCTACTGTTGCTCTCGTCCAACAGGTGAGCTTCTACATCTTCTGTACTTTGTACTAGATTCTGAATACGGCAAAACGTTTTAGTTGAAGAGTAACCTTCGAGAAAATAAAGCTGAACTGTTGGATGTTTCT
The DNA here is from genome assembly GCA_019454045.1 of Zanthoxylum bungeanum. Classification (NCBI taxonomy): domain Eukaryota; kingdom Viridiplantae; phylum Streptophyta; class Magnoliopsida; order Sapindales; family Rutaceae; genus Zanthoxylum; species Zanthoxylum bungeanum. The sequence continues at coordinate 61,685 of SKCR01049946.1, forward strand.
CAGTGTTTACATTATCTTAGCTAAAAAGTTGCTGAATTTTGTTGTTGATTGTAGCAAGCCAAGGTTATAGAAGAATCTATTGGCTTCAAGGTAGGTACCTTCTGTGGGGGTTCAAAGCGCTTGAAGAGCCATCGTGAGTGGGAAAAAGAGATCGACCAATATGAGGTAAAAGTGTTATCTAGTGCTGTGGGGTAAAAAATTATGTCCTTTTTGCTTTTATTGGTTCTAGAATCATCAGCCTTTTGTAGGTCAAGTTATTTTCACATGGAACTAATTGCTCTACCTTTCATTATTGTTGAATTTGTAAGATTGATAAGCAATAATAATTTATCTGTTAGAGAATCTTTTCCAATAAGTTCACCAAATGAAATATAATCCCCTTTGCAAGGGTTTTATTAAATCTGGCCATTTTTACCTTCAATCCTTTGGGAGATAAGATGCATTTACTTTTTCTTTTGCAGCCTCATGATGTTACTGATTTTTTTCTGTCAATAGCAATCACAGTTTCCCATCACACTGCATTGTCCTTGACCAAATTTTAGTTTCGCTGACTTTTTTCCACAGGTTCTTGTTATGATACCTCAAATACTACTACATAGTTTATATCACCGCTTTATCAAGATGGAGTTAATCGCTCTTCTGATCTTTGACGAGTGTCATCATGCTCAAATCAAAAGCAATCATCCTTATGCAAAAATCATGAAAGTATGGTCCCATAGATTTTTTCTGTACTTTCATATGCAGAAATTTATGTGCACTTCTCTGCTTTGGTGTAAATCTCTTGACATCGTCTTGAAATTTCTTTAGGATTTCTATAAACCTGATATCATTAAAGTTCCTCGTATATTTGGCATGACAGCATCTCCCATCGTGGGGAAAGGTAATGCAGCTCCATTTTGAGAGGACTAAATCTCTATCTTATATTTCATATTGTCATTTCTTGATCAGTCAAGAACTTCAATTTCTTCATTTCAATTGACCATTAGCTGGAATTTTGAGAGAGGTGGAGTGGAATCCTTTTTGGAATTATAGTTGTATTCTCCTTTAGAGACTTTTACTAATAATTATTGCAATATGCTACTCTTTCAGGTGCGTCAACTCAAGGGAATTTACCCAAAAGCATCAATAGTCTTGAAAAATTACTTGATGCTAAGGTTAGTTATAGAATCTTTCAAATTGAAATGTAACTCAGGTTTTTGAAATCTTTGTACTTTATTTTTTAATTATTTATTTTTTTAAAATAGTGCTCTAAGTTCAATTGTAGACAAACATGAATCGAACTTTAAAATCTAAACTTTATTCCTAACATGGATATCCTCTCTCACTCTCTGGTTGTGTTAACCTTAGATCTCTTTGGAAAGGTGCCAGTTACCTTCCTCAGTGAGTGAGATACGTGAAAAAGATTTATTGTTTACTCATTAAGGAAATGTGTGGAACAGTGTTATCAAAGGCGTGCCTAGGTAGAGGCGCCAACCATTGCGCCTAGGGGGTGTCCAGGCGAGGCGACGTGCATCCGGCGCGCGCCTGATGCCAACGAGTGAGGCGCGCCTTAGGCGCCTAATGCCAAAAATCTTGGTTTTTGATCCGATTTCGTCGATTAAAGCTCCCTATTTTACTTTTTTTGGTTTTTTTAGCAGAGAGAGTTAAAAAAAAAAAGAATAATAACAATAAATCTCATAATTTAACTTAATTTATTTACTTTTGACATGACTCTTAGATAATTTGTTGGGATCGTTAAAATTTATAAGAAAAATATATATTTTGTAAAATACAAATGTTTGCCATAATAATTAATAATAGATCTTACATTTATAATTATTGAGGACATAATTTTAACCAAAAGATTAAACTAATCAATAACAAAATTGTACATAAGACAATATAAGTAAATATTAATATCTTAGTAATTATAGCAACTTAGTTATGAAAATAGTGATGTATATAAATTTAATTGAGTGCAATAATTTATAAATATTTTGTCATTTTTTGGTCAAAATATTAAAAAATACTCAAAACAAAATGATTAGAAGAATATACATGTTCCTCTTTCTAATTGAAAAATTATATATACAAATATGCGCCTCACATTCCTCAGGTGTGCGCCTAGGCTTCAGGACCTTTTGCGCCTCGGTGCGCCTTGCGCCTTTAATAACACTGGTGTGGAAGGAAGAGTTCCGTTTCCATCCATATGTTAGAATCCATGTCGCTTGGTTTGCATTGTAAAATACCATTTAGGTTATTACAGTAAAGATTGGTAATCCTAAAGAACAAGCTTGATGTATTCTCCAAAAGTTCCTGGCACTTGCTTTGCATCCCTTATTCTTCGTGGAATGTAAATACAAATAGATTCTTAACATGTGGTCTTTGTTGATTTTACCCTCCTCTTGTAGGTATATTCCGTTGAAGATGAGGAAGATCTGGAAAGTTTTGTATCGTCTCCTGTAGTTAGAGTATATCATTATGGTCCTGTTATAAATGATAATTCTAGCCCCTACATGACATATAGTAAGAAACTTGCAGAGATAAAACGTGAGGTATATTCTTACAGCAGGTCACTTTGTTATAAACTTTGTGTGGAAACAAGCTTATTCCTGTTTCTATTGCTTTGTTATAAGAGCAGTGTGTATCAGCACTTAGCACTGTTGGCAGGGAGATGCATGATCATCAAACTCTTCGGAACACAAAGAAACAGCTCAACCGATTGCATGATAGTATGATATTCTGTTTGGAAAATCTTGGAGTTTGTGGAGCACTGCATGTAAGCTTTTGTGGTACCAATGACCAAACTGGATATGTTGGTTCTAATTAGTTGGTTTTTCTCTTGTTCGATTTGAGAACACAGATGTATCCATACAGTGAACACTTCCTTATAGTTTTGTACTATATTATTTTGTCAATAGCAGGCAAAGTTACAGGTTTATGTCCCATGATATGCTTGTTCTTCTGTTAGGATGAAAGCATGCTTTGATGAAAATTTTCTTTCCTCATTTTGAAGGCTAGTCACATTCTTTTGAGTGGCGATGAGTCGGTTAGGAATGAGTTAATAGAAGCAGATGGAAATACCATTGACGACTCCATATGTAGATTCACATCCCAGGCTTCCGAAGTCTTTGCTGCTGATTGCAGAAGAGGTACTATTATTTGTTTTGAAATAATTTGATTGAAGCTTCATTAGATGTTTAAAGGTGTATTACGTGTAATATATAAGGATTTTTTTTTTTGGTGCAAGTTGTTAAGTAACATTTTCTATTCTTGTAGATGGCATTGCCTCCGATCTGTCTTGTGTAGAGGTTTTAAAGGAGCCATTTTTCTCAAAAAAGCTTTTGCGTCTTATTGGAATTCTTTCCACCTTCAGGTTGGTACCATGTTGCTTAAAGCATCTCTTATTATATTGTTTACCATGTTTCTTGGGGGATCTCTTCTTCAATTTTGTTTTTACTATCATTAGAAAAAGAAAAGTGCAGGATTTTCTTTTCCATTTTTTGGGGGGCAGGGGGTGTCACCAATTGGTCAACCTTTGCCGCATCATGTCTGCTGTGAAGGGAACATATTTCAAATGCAACTTCTATATAACTCAAACATTTCCTCTGCTGAAGCATATTGTTGTTAATCATTTTTCAGGTTACAGCCGAATATGAAATGTATAGTTTTTGTAAATAGGATTGTTACTGCAAGAGCCTTGTCTTATATACTACAGAACCTTAAGTTTCTGGCTTCTTGGAAGTGTCATTTCCTTGTTGGAGTAAATGCTGGACTGAAGAGTATGTCACGGAATACCATGAAGAACATCCTTGAGAAGTTCCGATCTGGAGAGGTAATGCTTCACATTCTTAGAAAGTCTTAACATTGGTCTCCTAATTACGGAATGTTGAAGTTTTTGAACTGTAATTTTTTTCCTCTTTTGTTAGCTGAATATTATGGAGATACTTATGACAAAATTTAGGGATGAAATGAGTTAGAAACCTAAGTGTATATAGAAGTGGTTGAATGCATGGATAAGTGGTAGTCTTGGTGCAACTTTTGTTCTGTTGGCACTTCAAGTGGTATAAAGCACCAATATTGGACCTGACTTACCTATATTTTAAACATGTGCCCTTTCGAGCTGTCGGCCAAAAGGAAAGTATTGTTAATTTGTACGACAGTGTTTTGAGATCCATGTGGTCAATATCTAAAACAGATGTTACAAGGACCATAAAATCTATATCTTTGAACTAATTTATTTGTAATTTATTGTTCATTTCATTGAATTAAGAAGACATAGATTTGGATTAAACTGATTTCTATGATTATATCAAAGCATCAGTACCTTCTACGATCATCTAAAAAAAGATTGCAGAAGGTTATGATTCTTAAATCTATACATGGAGTATTATTACTATTATTAATACAAACAGTTTGTTGATTGAGCAGTTGAATCTTCTGGTTGCAACTAAAGTTGGTGAAGAAGGTCTTGATATTCAGACATGTTGCCTTGTTATACGGTTTGATCTTCCGGAAACTGTTGCTAGCTTTATACAGTCCAGAGGTCGTGCTCGAATGCCTCAATCTGAATATGCATTTCTAGTGGACTGGTATTTCTTAGAGTTCATGATCTATGTAAGTTCAATTATCCATTTCGTTTTACTTTCTTTCAGCCAGAATAAGCTTTGATCTCCATATTGCAGTGGCAACCAGAGGGAGCTCAGTATGATAAAAAGTTTTAGCAAAGATGAGTATCGAATGAATATGGAAATCATGGTCAGAACATCTAGCGAGACTTTTACTTGTACTGAGGAAAGAATATATAAAGTCGATTCATCCAGTGCTTGCATTAGTGCTGGATATGGCATCTCTTTACTTCACCGCTATTGCTCAAAACTTCCTCATGATGAGTACGCTCTTCTTTTCAAATTATATTGCCACCTTTGTTTCACAATCATTTTCAACAGCTGTGTTAGATTTCCTCTGTTAGCACATGTTTTGTTGAGATGTGTTCATCTAATTTTGCAGGTTTTTTAACCCCAAGCCAAAATTTTATTATTTTGATGATTTAGGGGGAACTGTCTGTCACATACTTTTACCTGCTAATGCTCCAACACATCAAATTGTTGGTACTCCGCAATCTTCTATGGAAGCAGCTAAGAAAGATACTTGTCTGAAAGCAATTGAAGAATTGCATAAACTGGGTGCCTTAAATGACTATCTTCTGCCACAAGAAGAAGATGCAAATGAGGATGAACAGGCGCTGCTCTCTTCCGATTCTGATGCCTGTGGAGGTTAAGACAAGAAACTCATTTTATAAAATACTCTTTTGCCTTTTTGCATCAATCATTTTGAATTTGTATTGGCAGGTGAGGCTTCACGAGGAGAACTACATGAGATGCTGGTTCCTGCTGTACTTAGAGAATCGTGGACCAAGTCAGAGAATCCTGTCCATCTTAATTCTTACTTTGTACATTTTAATCCTGATCCCAAGGATAGGACCTATAGAGAGTTTGGTCTTTTTGTCAAGTTACCTCTCCCTGGAGAGGCTGAGCAAATGGAACTTGATCTTCACCTTGCTCATGGTAGATCTGTTATGACAAAGCTTGTCCCATCAGGAGTTGCAGAATTTACTAGAGATGAGGTAACAGTATTTTTGGAATAAAATTTATGCTGTGAAATTATTTCAAGTATTGACTGTTTATATGTATATAGATTATGCAGGCTCAGCATTTCCAGGAAATGTTGTTCAAGGTCATCCTTGACCGATCAGAATTCATTTCTGAATTTGTTCCTTTAGGAAAAGATGATTATTGTGAATCAAGCTCATCAACTTTCTACTTGTTGCTTCCAGTCATTTTTCACAAAAATGAAAACACAGTTTCGGTAGACTGGAAGATCATCGGAAGATGTTTATCATCTCCAGTTTTTGGGACTGCAGGAGGTTCTGTAGATGGAAAAAATTTGCTTTCTGATATGCACTTGCACCTTGATAATAGTTGCAGCAGTATAAGTGATGTTGAGAATAGCTTAGTGTATGCCACACACAAGAAGTTGTTTTACTTTGTTACAAACATTGTTTGTGAAAAGAATGGTTACAGTCCATATAAAGATTCAGATTCTTCAAGCCATATGGAGCACTTAATTAGAAGGTAGGCCTTCCTAGTATTTTATGACTTGACTGTACCAATTTTAATCATTATTATTTCTTCTTATAATCTTATGTATATTGCACTGATATTCTTTTCATAAATAATTTATATTAATTGATTATGTTTTTCATTCAATGTTGCAAAACAGTTATGACATTCATCTTAAACATCCTGAACAACCTCTTCTGCATGCAAAACCACTTTTTCGCTTACGCAATTTGCTACATAACAGAAAGCTGGAGGATTCAGGTACTTAGTTCTCCCATTTGGTTTGATTTTGCTTTTCATTTCCTTTCATTTCAACCTGAAAAAATTGTAATGTCTGCTAGACAAATTGACCTCAAAAGTTTAAACTACTGGGTGGATGACTAATAATAGTTTATAAACCCATAATTTTATTCCCAAATGATGCGAGACACTTCCTATGTTGCATTTTTTTTGGCTTTTGTCGGATTGCATTTTTCCTGTATACGATGTTTACCTTTATATTGTCCAGAAACATCAGTCATACTTGTTAACCATTTGATGATTGTCATTTATCACCAAGTAATTAGGCATTGTCATCCTGAGAAAATAATCAAATCCCAACATCTTTATGGCATAATACAATTATGTACATGATGCATTATACCTAAAAGTTGTGTTATTCTTTCTCGTTTAGCCCTATTTTTAGTTTCTTTGAGGAATTCCAAGCATGAGAAAATTAAATTATGGAGTTCTTTACACGGTTCTTTGGTTAAAATCCTGGAGCTAGTGTTTAATCACTTGACCAAGATATGATTTATATCTTTAATGTTCCTTATGTCAAGAATCTCCCATGACATTCTTAAAAGGCTTATGACTAAAAAAATGAAGATGGTGGTTGGGCAATACTTGGCAAATATTTGAGCTAGTTTATTTTTGTCACTGTGAATGACAGCTGCATGGTGTCCTAACTACAACCTGATAAACCAACACACCCCCCCAACCCTCCTTATTTTTCTCTTTTACCTCTCTCCTCTCTCTCTCTGCCGTTTCAATAATTGATTTTTTTTTTTACATCTTGAACAGAATCACATGAACTAGATGAGTACTTTGATGATTTGCCTCCTGAGCTTTGTCAATTAAAGATAATAGGCTTCTCTAAAGACATTGGGAGTTCACTATCTTTGTTGCCATCAATCATGCATCGACTGGAAAACTTGCTTGTTGCCATTGAACTGAAGCACGTACTATCTGCCTCATTCCCTGAGGGAGCTGAAATTAGAGCTCAGATGGTAAGCCCTCGTCATAATATTATTTCGGCTCTCCTGTGTTGGCTTCATTGTGCTACTAAAATGATGCCTATATTTTTTATAAATGTCAACATAGACGTGAACCCCCCCTCCCTTTTTTTCCCCTCTGTAATGTAGAGATGAACCTTGTCTGAAACTAACAGTAACAGATGTGGCTACATTTTAGGTTCTAGAGGCACTCACCACAGAGAAGTGCCAGGAGCGCTTTTCACTTGAAAGGCTCGAAACCCTTGGTGATGCCTTCCTCAAATATGCAGTTGGGCGATACCTTTTTCTTATGCACGATACCCTTGATGAAGGAAAGCTCACTCGAAAGCGCTCAAATGCTGTAAATAATTCCAATTTGCACAAGCTAGCAGCTAGGAACAATTTACAGGTAGAACTAAATTGGAGGATTTTATATTTATCTAGTAATTGTGGTTTTATCTATGGTTTTCTTAACTCTGATGAAATAGTATAGCTTTTGTTTTTATTTTAACTTTTAACTTGATACAACATCATTACTCTGCACTGAGTTTCTTAGTTGCTATGGTTATCTTTACAATTTTTTTGGGGATGGAACATGTTTCTGAGGGTTGCAAGTGATCAACATTACTACAACAAAGGGACCTTGCTGACAGCAAAGTACATGATCAAGTACCCATGCCCTGATGAATGGGTGTTGGACATGCCCACAACACTGAATTGTGTCAAGAGTTGAAATATGATTATGGGACAATGTCCTATAATTCTTTGTTTAGATCATACTACAAAGAAAAATGAGTCTATTTTTGCGTCCACGTAACAGATCGTTGATTGAATTCAACCATGCATGTAGGTCTTATGGTGTTTTAAATATTTATGTTGGACAATGTACTAGAATTCTTCTTTTTGCGATTAATAGTTATTCTGAATGGAATTGAACACTTCGGCTAGGACTTATTACTTTTGTTTAGTTTGTATCATGTATTCAATTATATTTTGACTTTTATGTAATTGCTTACAAGTTTGCATCTATTTCAGGTGTACATACGTGATCAACCATTTGATCCCTGCCAATTCTTTGCTTTGGGCCGTCGTTGCCCAATAATTTGTTGCAAGGAAACAGAAAGAACCATCCATTCTCAATTTGAAGGTTGTGCTCCAGATGACCCAAACACTGAAGTCAGATGTAGTAAAGGTCACCACTGGTTACATAAGAAAACCATTGCTGATGTGGTTGAAGCCCTTGTTGGAGCATTTATAGTTGATAGCGGCTTCAAAGCTGCAACTGCATTTCTTAGATGGATTGGCATACAAGTGGAATTTGAAGCTTCACAAGTTACTAATATTTGCATATTGAGCAAAACCTTCTTGCCACTGACTGCTTCCTTGGATATGGCCACTATTGAAACTAGGTTAGGGCATCCATTTCTCCATAGAGGTTTGCTTTTGCAAGCATTTTTGCACCCATCTTACAACAGGCATGGAGGAGGCTGCTATCAGGTATGCAGTTTCTTTTTCCTCCCTTTCAAGAATTTGACTTGAATTTGTCTTCTCTAATTCATTTTTCTTTCCAGTGACTGGTTATTGATGCATTTAATATTTTAATGGACTTTGCCAGAGATTGGAGTTCCTGGGAGATGCTGTCTTGGATTACTTGATCACTTCATATCTATTTTCAGTCTATCCAAAGTTGAAGCCTGGACAGTTGACAGATTTGAGATCAGTGTTAGTGAATAATCAGGCTTTTGCCAATGTTGCAGTTGATCGATCCCTCTACAAATTTCTTATCTTTGATTCCAATGTCCTTTCTGAGGCTGTAAATAATTATGTAGACCATGTGAAAGCACTTTCATCAACAAGAGAAGTGATTGAAGGACCAAGATGTCCAAAGGTAGATTTAAAATTTTACCCTTCTCCCTCTGTTTTTATTTACAAAGGGTTCTAAATTCAAATCATCTATTGGTTCAGGTTCTTGGTGATGTTGTGGAATCTTCTATGGGAGCCATCCTGCTTGATACAGGGTTTAATTTGAACAGTGTGTGGAAAATAATGTTGTCTTTTTTGGATCCAATCTTGAAATTTTCAAACTTGCAGCTTAGTCCTATTAGGGAACTACAGGAACTTTGCAACTCTCATGACTTGGATTTGCAGTTTCCTACCTCAGTGAAGGGTGGAAAATGTTTAGCTGAAGCGAAAGTGACTTGGAAAGATAAAGATGTTTGCATAACTGCTTCTGCAATGAACCTGAACAAAAAAGAAGCTGAGAAGATTGCTGCGCAGCAATTATTTTCAAAGTTGAAGGTAAAACTTATATGCTGATATTGATCGCTTATTATACGCTGTCTCAACCGTGAAATTAATATGCTTCCTACCAAAGTAAAATTATAATAATTGTATATAGATATATACTTCTATTTCAATATTTGGACTCTGCTAATGGTTGTTTATGTATGGGGTGAGGTTATTTGCACTTTAAAAATCTTTGAACACTCTAATTTTAATAAAATTATTTATTACAAAAATATCCCTTGTATGATTTACAATTAAGGACAATTTTATAACAAATATAGCATAATTACTTTGAACACTCATCTAGCGCACTCAATAAATATAAAATTTTCATACTTTAAACCCAAAAACTTACATGAAAGATTGATATGAGGATGTTAATACTTAATATATTAATTTATTGTGTGAATCACTTATTTTCTCGTGGCGTAGTTATATAGCTACATGTTATAAGTATGATATTGTTGTGCCTTTATTATTTTTGTGGTTTATCACTGTATTAAGTGATTGTTGCATAAGTTATATTCTTGCATTCTTAAGTTGAAGTTTTTATGTTATGAAAATTATAGTATCAAATAATATTACCTACTGTTGCATAAAATCCATCCATATTTCACAATATCTTTTCTATTTTCGAATGTTCTCTCCAGATGGTTTGTCAATGATGATTTTGTAAGAAAAAAATGACAGCTCAAACAGAAAAAGAATGAATAATTTGTGTTATGCAATACAATGATCGGAAATATTATTAAATTTTAAGTTTTTTTTTTTTTTTTTTTAAAATTTTGTGAATTGAGTATTTTTGTGTGTATAAAGCAAGTATGGATAATTATAGGAGTGGCAATAGGCCAGGCCCGCATGTTGTCGGGACGGGCTTTTTAAAAAATGAATTTTTATTTTTATTTTTGAAAAAAAAAACTAATTTTTTGAATTTCTTAATACTTAAAAATGAAAAAACTTAAGAATTTCAATGTTTTTATTTTTTTTAGATTGGATCTTAAAAATTTAGTTATAAATGTATGTATTTAGAAATAAAAACTAATTTATATAATTAAAAAACTAATTTATATAATTAAAAAAATTATTTTTTTATTAATAAAAACGGGCACGAGTTTTTTTGCCTAAACTCGGCCCGGACCCTTAAAATTTGTCTTCGGGCTTAGGCTTTTTTGCCACCCCTATATAATTAATAAAGTAGGTTTTTTTTTTCTTTTTTTATTTAAAAGAGTGTACAAAGTAATTTTTTAAATTTAGTAGATAAGTGTTCAAAGTAATATAGTGTCCAAAATATTCTTTAGATTGCAAATAGGAAATAGCACTACCCTTATGTATGTTATGCTTAACCTGTCGGGCTGAGACGCACACATTGCTATTTTCATTCAGTCTTTGACTTTCTTTGCTAACACATACTGCTGCATAATAATCCTTGGTTTCTCATGTATACATCTACTTTTTGAAGCTCGTTGACTGTTTATGTGCAGACTGCAGGCTACATGCCAAAGACTAAATCTTTGGAGAGTATTTTGAAATCCAGCCCCAAGTTTGAAGCCAGACTGATTGGATATGATGAAACTCCTATAAATACAGATGTTGCAGATGACATTGCGTTTAAAAAGTTGAAGATTATCGAACCTTTGAGTCGTAATTATAACTCCACCATGTATTCTGATAGTGAGGCGAGTGGTACTTCCCCAAGCATTACACTGCTTAACAGACACTCATTCCCTTTTAAAGACGTGAGACGACGGCCAAGTGAGATCACTGCAGATTCTAGTTGTGATATTGGGTCTCCAAATCCGACTACAGGTATTACATTGTTGTTTCATTTACTAGTAGCAACTACGGAACAATTATCACACTTTCTGACTCAAAATTTTTTTCAGGTGTGCTGCAGAATAGCTCAGCAAGGTCACGCTTGTATGAACTTTGTGCTGCTAATTGTTGGAAACCTCCATCTTTTGATTGTTACAAAGAGGAAGGTCTCGGCCATTTGAAAATGTAAGTCCATGATCTATGACAGTAAACAACGATTGATTTGAATTAGAAAAACTCTTTGTTCAGAACTTAAATTTCCACCGAATTCTGAAAATCAATTGTTTTGCAGGTTCACTTTCAGAGTTATAGTGGAAATAGAAGCCCCAGATACAATCATAGAGTGTATTGGGGCACCTCAGGGCAAAAAGAAAGCTGCAGCTGAACATGCGGCAGAAGGGGCGCTTTGGTGTTTGGAACGTGACGGTTACTTGTGCTAGAAGAATCGGCCTGGATATAACTATTTTCCCATGCAGAGAAGTATTATTGTGATTGTATAATGTAGCTATAGGTGTAAGTAGCTATTACTTGATCCAAGTCCTTGGCTTTTGTCAGGTATATAAAAGCTGATAGTGGTAGATGTTATATGTATAAATAATACCCAAGATATGAAATTTACGGAGTAACGTAACCATATTTACATATGCGACTGTGAAATATTGTATCCTAGGTGACTGCTTAATCTCTTACTTGATCTTAGATATAATGAGGCGAATGTTTCCTGCAATGATGTTTTTGTGGATAAATTTTTGGAGGGGTCATCTTTTGATGTTCAAGAGTTAAAAGAATGATTCTCGTTACTTTGTAGCACAAGGACCTTTTGTGCTTGCGAGTAAGGGCTCGCAAAACGAGTTGAATCAAATTGTATGAATCTTAAACAAATCGTATTCGTATTATTTAATAAATGAATCTTAAAAAAATATTGAGTATAAATGTATGAAAATCACAATTAGTAAATTTGCTAAAATGATCATTAATAATTTTTGGAATCTTAATTGAAAAATAATAAAAATTAACAAAAGAAAATGAATCCTAAATGACTCAATTTATATTTGATTCGTTTTTAAATTAATTCATTTATTAAATTAATCAACGAATTGTGTCTTAAATTGCCATCTACTTGTGAGTTATTGATTTATTACCTCAACTCAAAAGCTAATTTTATAATTGAGAGTCGTTTTATGTTTGTATTCATAAACTAAGATCATTTTACAATCAATGGAGATATTTTATTTTAACATTTCCCCTCATGTGCATGTTGATCTTTTGACTAATTTAGGTAGTGTGAGTTCACTCATGTATGAGTCTGGCTCTTATATTATGTTCAAATTTATGAGTTTAAGTCAACCCAAAAATTAATTTTAGAGTGGATATTTTTTAAGGAAGTAACAAAATCAAAGAGATTATTTTTTTTCTTATTGAAATTGAAAATTTATTGGTATCCTTGATAATTAAATCGGAAGAAAAATTTTATGAATCAATTTAAAAATACATTTAAAATCGATTAACGTAAATGTTAATTTTTTTTTTCAAAAAAGAAAACCTTCATTAAAAAGGAATTACAGAATTTAGAGTTTCAAAGGAAATCAGGAGTGACGGTTGCCGAGCAATCAGGTCGGGTCGGGATCGAGAAATCAATTATCTGAGCTGTCCTGAATATCTTTACTCCTCGGGTCGGGGAATGTATATGAACCGATCCGACCCGAGGAGCATTCATATTTCACATAAACATATTTATTCGATATCAAATAACGACATAAATAGGTTAGAAACATCGCGAGATTTTTACGGAAATATTTTTTTGCAAAATAGCATAAAACATGTTTTTGTCCGAACCGACCAACCAATACACATGGGGGCTTCCCAGTTCATAGGCTGCCCAAACAGTGGCCAATTCACTGTTTGGACAGCGGACACCCGGTAAGCCCGAAAC
>SKCR01049947.1:0-78672 GCA_019454045.1 Zanthoxylum bungeanum
TCCGAATTCAATCCAATCAAATTCTAAATCAATATTTCCCGAATGATTTTAAGTCATCCAATGAATAAAAAATAAAAATTCCAAGACATTAGGGAGCCTTCAACTTTCGGCCAAGCCAATCAAATTGGGGAAAAATTAATCCAATTAATTTTTCAACAAATTGATCACATATAGCTCTAAGTTATCCATATATAAGCATATTCAAACAAACAATTTGCCAAAAACATGCTTAAATCAAAAGCCCCAAATTAAAGTTAAGAACCCTAATTCATGTTTCATGCTAAAATGGCTCTAGATACCATTGTAGGGTTTCTATTAAGTCCCAAGGATCATTTATAAGCAATGAAACAAGTATGAATACACAAAGGAGAATGGCAGAATCATACTCACAACGATCGAATTGGATGCATCTAAGAAAAATCCTTTCCTCTTGTTGAAGAAGCTCTCGGCCATGGTGGGTATTTGGACTCCATCTTCATCTTCAAGCTCCAAGCTTTATCAATGGTGATTCCATGCTCATGAGATGGTTTCCCTATCACCTTGTATGCCTCTATGTGTGCTAGCACCTTTATGATTGCCACAAATCACCATCTTCTTCCTTGCTATATTCGGCCTTGCCAAACAAACGAAGAGAAAAGAATTTTGGTCTCCAAAACCGTGAGAGGGAGAGGAGGGAAAAACTCAAAACCGTGAGCTATATGAAAGAGAGAGAAGAAATTGCCTTTTTGTATATGTTAATTGATTTTCCAAAATAATTAAACATATACCAATATTTCAATTTCAAAAAGTCAAGCCAAAAGGCTTGCCAACTACCACCATCAATACCCATCAATCAATGAATATTGACTGGTGTCATTCACTCAAAGTGAAAGACATCTATCACTTGATTGGCGAATGATGTGATGCTAGATGTGACTAGCGATTTGATGCTTGATGTGATTTGCGTGCCGCACTTGAATTCGAAATGCGAATGCGCTTGCAAACATTCCCGGGCTCGGGTTCGCTAATTCCAAATTAACGAATTTTCTGTTGCGTCGTTATTAAATCTAATTTAATTAAATAATCATGCCTAGATAATTACTATTCATGTCGCTAATGAATTAATTCTAAATTAATTCGTTCGCCCGAATTAAAATCCGATTTTAATTCCGCGTCGAAATCCAATTTCGTTAATATATCGAATATATTAATTTATCGATTAATTCCAAATTAATGTTCTCTCTCTCTTTAAATAATATTTTATCCCAGATAAAATATCTCCGTAATTAATCCCAGATTAATTTTCTCTCTCATCTGATTAATCCCCGATTAATGAAGTGCGAGTCATACATCACCGGTGAATCTTCGGGAAGCGATCCATGAGATCCCCAGATATGTTGGCAGTAAATACGGTCGTCGGACTATCCGAACACTTAAGTACCTAGTACTACGTTTATACCGATTTACAAGATAATGTTGGCCTCTAGCAAAGCACCATGCCTACCCAATTCTCCAGAAACATGCTTACAGGAATAAACGATCTATATCAAATGTAGTATACATAGTATTGCGTATGTCGATCCAGTATCAGATGGTCACGTGCTAGGCCTGGGGCTGGAATTGTGTCTGCCCCGTACGAAGCACATATCGGATCTCTGGTAATTAGTCTCTATAATCGGATATACATGACCTAGTCATAATATCCCGATAGCTGCAGCATATAAGAGAACAAGTTCCGTATCCTACGTGATCATCATCTCCACTATAACTAAAGTGATACTTCCGTCTTGACATCACACCCAATACACTACGATTCTCAATATACCCAGAAGAGGCGTACAAAGAATCGGTTAAAGCCCTGGATGACCAAAACCAAAGCATATTGATTGTCGCAAGTATTAGCGGTGCAAGTCTCAGGTTAAGACCAAATACACCTACCCTGAATTCGGACTTCCATAGACACATAGTTATACTACCAATGGAATTCCGAAGGGGTATATCCAGAGTGAAGCTGTTTCCCGTACCATCGGTAAAACACAACCTCCTATTACACTTGCATGAGTATCTTATACCCAAATATATGAGAACTATGCCGTTGTGCCCTCCAAACGTGCACAAGTGTAATACTAGTCTTTTACGCATTATCGATGTCCAATCTCGATAATACTCTGACTAGGGATATTTAATGATTTATCCTTCGTGGATTGATACTGTCTCATATCATTCTCAATCCAGGAACTAATCATATGGACCTCCTATCATTTATACATCTAGGTGATCTAATCACAAATAATAAGAGTGCAATCTCCTTTGTCACATAGTTAATTTGTACAACAACACCATGATCTGTACAAATAGTGACGCTATGGGTCATAATTGTCCAACACTGTGTACGCCTTTATTGGGTTTACAGAGAATCGTAGTGTATTGGATGTGATGTCAAGATGGGAGTATCACTTGAGTCATATGGAGATGATGGCCACACATGATACATAACTAGTACTCTTAAAAGCTGTAGCTATCGGGAAAGTATAACTAGGTCATGACTTTCTGATTACAGAGACTAGTTACTCGGGATCCGATTTATGCTTCGTTTGGGGCAGACACAGAGCCAGCCCTAGGCCTATCATGTGACATCCGATACTGGATCATATTACGTATTTCATAGTATTACTACACTTGATACATATTATATTCCTCGGTGAATATTTCTGGAGAATTGGGTAGGCACGATGCTTTGCTAGAAGCCAACCATGTCTTGTAAATTGGTAAGAACGTGGTACGGGGTACGCACGTGTTCGGATGGTCCGATGACCGTATTTACTTCCAACATATCCAGGAATCTCTTGGGTCACTTCCAAAAGATTCACCAATGATATTTGACTCATATAGAATTAATCTGTGATTAATTATGAGAGAGAAAGTTAATCTGAGATTAATTGCGGCAAGAATTAATCTGGAATTAAATTCATATAGAAGAGAGAACACGATTAATTTAGAATTAATCGATAAAAATAAATATATCGGATATATTAATTGAAATTGGATTTAAATACGAAATTAAAATTGGATTTTAATTCGGGCGAACAAATTAATTTGGAATTAATTCGAAAGCGATTATCGTAATAATTTTGCTATGCATAATTATTTAATTAAATTGGATTTAATTATGTCGCGACTGTAAATTCGTTTAATTTGGAATTAAACGAACTCGGGCCCAAGTCAAGTTGTGTGTTGTGTAAGCCAACTTAAATTTGGAATTTAAAAGAGGTGGGACCCTTGACTTACATCACTTGTCAAAAATTAAGTAGTTGGAAAAATTAATGGAAGCCTTTAAACACACAACAACCAAAACGTGACTCACTATTCACTCATCTATCTCTCCCTCTCACTTGGCCGAAACTCTCTCAATTGGAGAAGGAAATTTTGCTTTAATTTTCTTGAAAGCTAGCACTTGGAGAGTCAAACAAGGTGATAGGGAAACTCACCCAAGGCTTTAATAACAAATCAAAGGCTTGAAGCTTCATCCTACAAAAGAAAGTTTTTGAAATTTCTCAACAAATCAATGTAAGTATTTCACAACTTACTTGATTATTTTCACACACAAATCATGTTTACGATCTTGGAAGCATGTCTTACAGACTAACACCCCTAGGGTCGGATCGGTACCCCGCGCAACAGAAATGGGTTAACCCATGGTAATTGAGCATGAATGTATTTTTAAATATTTTAATGGAATAATATATCCATTACGAGTGTATAGGAAAAAATCGGGGATGAATCGAATTCCGAAAAAACTAAAATGGGAGAAAAAATAGGATCTTGCGAGTAGTGCTTGCGTAGCGCACTCTTACGTAAGCATGCGCAGCTGCTTGCACTGCAACGCAGCATGCGCAATTGTGCTGTGCATTTTGATCATTTATTTTTATAAAAAAAATCCTTAAACACATTTAAAAACACCACCCAAAATAATTTTAATTTTAAAACCAACCTCAACCCATATTATACAACAAACATAGATATTCTATATATATATATATATATATATATATATATATATATTTGTATTTCTTGAATCAAAACACAAACCCAAATAGAATCCCACAATGAAATGATTCATGAACAATTCCAGGTCACCTAAAGGTGGTCAAGTGATTCTAGAATGGTAGGTATAACTCCAATCTATTATCTAGAGTTCCAAACTCTAATTTTATATTTATGTCCAATATAAACATTTTGACCCAATCACAAACATATTGTGTTTATGCTTCCAAAGCATCCATACACAATTTATTAGCCTAATTTCAACTTCAATCTATGTTATTATGTATCCAATACATAATATATCACTAATACTAATGCAAAGCATAGCTTTAGGAAAATATCAAATTTACATAGTAAGCTTGATTCCAAGATCCAATCTTAATTCTCATTCTTGAAATATTGTAGAGAACTTCCAAAACTTCTCTAAACACTTCTTTTACTTAGGCTGATATTTTTAATTCTTGCTTCTTTTAGCTTTCTTATGTAATTTTTAACTAATAAATGTCTTAATCAATTTTTAGGCTGGCTTAATCTAATTTGTCAAAATATGTATAATTAGGTGTGACTAATCACCTTTGTCTACCACTTTGATTTAATCCAATTAAATAAAGACAAAGTTTAACCAATGGATTAGTTGATTGTCTATCACTTTGATTTAATCCAATTAAATCAAGCCAAATACACATATGATTACATATTTGTAATTACCAAAATATCCTCCAATGGTAGAGATATTTATGAAATTACAACAAAGCCCTTGTGTGATTTTGGATTAATCCAATTGGGTCAAAGTAAATAATTAATATTATCTAATACACTTAATTATTTTAATTGATAATTATAATATCAAATATTATTTATTAGCAAATATTATCGGCTACCCAAGTGCTCAACGAGTGCACTTTATATTGTGGGACTCTCTAAGCCCAGACACGTTCGTCAGATAAGCCTAGCTTATATGTACGAAATTCGGCCACCACTGAATTCGCGAAGAGAAAACGAACGACCTTTCTAAACTATACAAGTCGAGGTCATCATATATGTTTAACAATCCCTTCGTCGTAGGCTATCCGAGTTGTGCTTAGGAAATAAAGATTGCACCGTCAAGTTTCCGAGGAGAACATCTCATGTCAACATGTTTATGATTCTTTACAACTAATTAGAACACCATTTCTGATATATGTGATCCACCCTAAATGATCGACTTTGGCCAAAGTCGTAAGAATCATGACTTACTCACATGGATACCTTAACCCTTATGGTACACATACGAACCCAAATATCCTATCTTGATACGCACTTGAATAATGAGGGCATCGGTCCACACCCAACGAACATCTAGCGTTTAGACCATGAAAGGTCTTTGACATATATGGCTCAAAATATGGAGGATAACACACAAAATCAATATTATCCTATAGTCAAAGGATCACATATGATACTCGACTCGAGGAGATTCCTATTGATGGTGGTGTGTACTTCCAACTATTATGAATCATCTATGAGTCATTCAGTATTCGCTCCGATGAATAGTCACATGTCTATACAAGCTTCATTTGCTCATGTTACATCGGGTTAAACCATTGGAACTCCAATTGAATATTCGACATGTGCTAGTCTTTTAAGTTATAGAAATTCGACTGTATTCCAAAATCAACGACTAAGAGTATTTACTTTAAAATAGTTTATAATAGTAATAATATCCCAATGTCGGACCAACCAATGTCCAGTATTACTACATGACTATTCTAATGTCGATGTCATTCTCAACATATTTTATATCAATCTAATATGCATTATGACATAGTAATTACCATTAACAAGGTTGAAATAAAAAAAAATAGTTATTTTATTAATAAATAATAAAATACATTATTCATATTGGCGCTTTAAGCACCAACTCCAACAAACTCCCATTTGTATAGTGCCAATCCGGATGGTACCGAAGTCACATCTCCTCGACATGTTTATCGAATAATTTAGGAGGTAAGACCTTAGTAAGCGCGTCTGCTATGTTGTCTTGTCCTTACACCTTTAAGATCACCATGTCTTTTCGTTCAATAATTTCTCTAATCACGCGATTTTTTCTTTCCATGTGCTTAGACTTGGAATGCGCTCTCGGTTCTTTAGCCTACGCAATGTCTCCACTATTATAACAGTATAATAGGATCAGATCCTCAATATTAGGCACAATGCTAAGTTCTGATAAAATTTCTAATCCAAACAGCTTCTTTAGCAGCTTCCGAAGCCGCTACAAATTCCACTTCAGTGGTGGAATCAGCTATTGAGCCTTACTTTGAACATCACCAACTAACCGCACCACCATTATGGGTAAATATGAATCCGAATATAGACTTTCTATCATCCGATCTTATTGGAAATCAGAGTCTGTATAACCCTTAACTTGTAGTTCATCTTCTCCATATATGAGAAACTTATCCTTATTAACCTTAAGATATTCAGGATATGTTTCACGACTATCCAATGATCATTACTTGGATTAGATTGATATCGACTAGTCACACTGACGCCGAAACTGATGTCAGGTCTTGTACATAAATATTATACATAATACTTCCAATACAAAAAGCATTTGGCAAGTTAGACATACTAACTTTCTCTTCTTCAGTCTGAGGCGCCATTTTCTTCGAAAGATGTATGTCATATCGAAAAAGTTTATTTACGCCTTTCAGTTGGTAAAACTGTACCTTTCTAATATTTTATCTATGTATTGGATTGTGACAACCCTATAAGCTTCCTATAAGATATTTCAGGATATGTTTCACGACTGTCCAATGATCATTACTTGGATCAGATTGATATCGACTAGTCACAACTGACGCCGAGAAACTAATGTCAGGTCTTATACATAGCATATTATACATAATGCTTCCAATACAAAAAGCATTTGGCAAGTTAGACATTCTAACTTTCTCTTCCTCAGTCTGAGGCGCCATTTTATTCGAAAGATGTATGTCGTATCGAAAAGGTTTATTTACTACCTTTCAGTTGGTAAAACTGTACCTTTCTAATATTTTATCTATGTACTGGATTATGACAACCTTATAAGCTTCCTAACTCTATCCTGGTAGAGCCTTATACCTAGTATATAAGAAACTTCACCCATGTCTTTCATAGAGAAGTTCTTGCAAAGATAGGCTTTCATATTTTACATCAATCCTATATCATTCCCAATGATAAAGATATCGTCTACATACAATACAAGGAATTATCATGCTCCTACTAACTTTCTTATAAACATACAGTTCTTCCTCGTTCTTGATGAATCCAGATAATCTGATTATCTCATCAAAACGACGATTCCAGCTTCAGGATGCTTGTTTAAGCCATAAATAGACTTCTTGAGCTTACAAACCAAGTTTGAAGTCTCACTGGATGCGATTTTCACTAGATATCTTCTCGAGGAATCCATTCAGGAACGTGATTTTCACATCCATCTGCCATATCTAATAATCATGATATGCAGTAATGGCTAAAAGAATCCTAATGGATTTTAGCATAGCTACTAGTGAAAAGTTTCCATATAGTCAATCCGAGAACGTTGAGTATAAAATTCACTACCAATCGGGCCTTAAAGGTTCCATCTTTCCATCGGGCCTTCCTTTCCTTTTATAAACCCATTTACAACCCATATGTTTAACTCATTCATGAAGTTCAACCAAATCCCAGACTTGATTGTCATGCATAGAATTCATCTCGGACTCCATTGATTCCTTCCATTTTCCCGAATCGATATCCAATATCGCCTCTTTATACGTAGTCGGATCTATTTCTCTAAGAGGAGAACATCAAGGCTCACATCAGATGTTAAAAGTAATCTATCATGAGGCCTTGATATTCTATTCGACTTATGTAGAACCTTTGTTGTAGATTCTTCACCTAGTTAGATCTCTGATTCCATCTTAGGTTCCTTAATGTTAGGATCATATTCATCGAGTTCAATCTTTTTACAATTCCCACTTTCTCTCAAAAATTTATTTTTAAAGAAGAATGGCAAAACGAGCAACAAATACATTTCGTTGCTCAGAATCGTAGAATTGATATCCCAAAGATTTTTTAAAATATCCAACGAACCTGTATCTATACCTCCTAGATGCTAGTTTATCCCGCTGCGTAACTCTAACGTATGCAGAACAATCCCAAATCTTTAAATATCTAAGACATGGATTTCTACCATATCATATCTGATATGTGGTCGTAGAAATAACTTTCGAAGGAACTCTGTGAAGTATATGGGCATCAGTAAGTAAAGCATAATCCAAAGATAATATGGAAGATCTGTATAGCTCATCATGGATTGCACCATATCCAATAAAGTATGATTTCTCCATTTAGACACACCATTGTGTTGAGGAGTTCCCGATGGGCGAAAACCCCATTCTCCCTTAAATAACTTCTAAATTCATAGCTCATAAATTCACCACCTCGATCTGATCGAAGGTACTTGATGAATTTACCGATTATTTTTCTACTTCGTTTTAGAATATTTTGAACTTTTCAAATGTTTCTGATTTATGTCTCATCAAATAGACATATCCATATCTTGACTTATCATTAGTAAAAGTCACGGAGTATGTTGAACCATCATGAGCGACATAATTTAATGGACCACACACATCACTGTGTATTAGCTCCAATAAATCTTCAGTACGGTGTCCAACACCAAGAAATGAGGCCTCTATCATTTTCTCTTATATACATGACTTGTAAATCAGATAAGGATCTAAGGTGAGATCATCAATCAAACCATCCTTAACCAATTTTGGTAGACGTCTAACACCTATGAGGCCCAATTTTATATGTCATAATTCAGTATTATTTAATTCAGATCTTTTACTTGTAATTTCCTCTACATTAAAGACATCTTGATATGTTTCCAAAATATAATGACCATTAGATAAAACACATTCACATATCAAATAGTTATCTTTATCATATAAACATAAAATATTATCTTTAATATTTATTTTATATACCTCTTTATCCAATATCGGTAATGATATTATTTGTTTGATAAGATATGGTACATAATAACAGTCATATAAAATTAATGTACATATATTAATGAGATATATAACAACTGTTCCTATGGCATTGACATTCAATGTCTCGTCATTGCCAACTATAAGTTGGATCTCTCATTTGTTTAGCCTTCTTTTAACATTATGGCTTGCATAAAGTTACAAATATGAAAAGGACTACCGGTGTCTAACAGCCAACCACTATTTGCATCTAAGGCTAATGAGATGTCAATAATAGGAAAAATACAAAGTGTACCTGGGGTTCCTGCTTTTCCTTTCAGCTCTGGACAATCACATTTTCAGTGTCCAGACTATTGGCAATGTAGACATGCATCACGAGCTACACGCGGTCTTACAGTTTGTTTCTTGGAGTCTTTATTCTTATTTCCCATTTTAATCTTATTATACTTCCTAGAAGTCTTTGAAGAGCTTTCTCCACCATGGAGTTACAAAGTGAGATTCTTTTTCTTCAAATCATGCTTCGTCATGCGTAATGTGTTATAAAGTTCTTCATATGTGGCTTGCATCGAATGCATAAGAAAGCCAAAATATCTCAATCATTTTGACTCCAAGATAAAACATATGTTCTTCTCCTACTATAAGTAGTTTGAGGCTCTTTTCAAATTATTGGAATCTAAAAAAAATGCTACAAGACAACAATTAAACACTAGCAGAAAATTTTCATTTCAATATAAAAACACTAATACGATTATGAATTTTAAATCTATTAGTGCCCTCCCACTAATTTACATAATTTCGTAATCTTCCTTAATGGAAAAATAGAAATTTGGTAATCAAATTTCATAGCGGGTAGTGGATCCCATGATATTTACTCAAGCCTCATAATAATGACGGTCTTGGCCTTTATAAACTCATTAGGTAGACCTCAAAAGTCAATCACATCCATGTGACTCCTAAGTTTGGTCCTGAACCATTTCTTATCCTCACAATAATGATGATATTAGATTAATACGTGCTCCAGGTGTATACTTATCAATGTGCACTAATGAGTTTCATAAGTACACCCTCATAATAATGACGGTATTGGGTGACTACGTAAACTCATCATGCTAAATCTAATATTTCACCGGAGTGATCTAATTTCTGACCACTTATACCTTCATAATAATGATGGTATTGGGCATAAGTAATAAGAACTCATTCATCTCCGTATTGACAAGACATACCATCCAATAATACTCCAACATTATTAATATTATTACTTAAGATAAAGTAATCACCTAATCACAAGAGATTTATGACAATCAAGTCATTAACATGCTTGGGTCAAAATAAAAATTTAAATTTAAAATATGCAATGCATATCCAATATGACTTATGCATAATTAAATTAAAATTATAGAGGCATAGATTCAAATACATGTCAAACATGTAACATGTATTGTGCGGTTAAGACCTGCTCTGATACCATTCTGTTGGGGTGATTGTGGGACCCCTAGGATTAGATCGGTGTCCCGCGCAGTTGAAATGGGTATGACCCATAGTAATTGAGCATGGGTGTATTTTTAAATATTTTAATGGAATACTATATTCCATTACGAGTGTATAGGAAAAAATCAAGGACGAATTGGAGTCCGGAAAAACCAAAACGGGAGAAAAAAACAGGATCTTGCGAATGATGCACGCGTAGCACATTCTTGCGCAAACAGGCAACTTGTTTGAGCAAGCAGGCATCTTACGCATACTGCGTAAGCATGGGCAACTATGCTGTGTATTTTGATCATTCATTTTTTTTAAAAACTCCTTAAACACATTTAAAAACACCAACCAAAATAATTTTAATTTTAAAACCAACCTCAACACATGTTATACAATAAACATATATATATATATATATTCTAAATATGTATATATGTATTTCTTTGAATCAAAACACAAACCAAAATAGAATCCTACAACGAAATGACTCATGAACAATTCTAGGTAACCCAAAGGTGGTCAACTGATTCTAGAATGGTAGTCATAGCTCCAAGCTATTATATAGAGTTCCAAACTCTAATTTTATGTTTATGTCCAACATAAATATTTTGACCCAATCACAAGCATATTGTGTTTATGCTTCCAAAGCATCCACACACAATTTATTAGCCTAATTTCAACATCAAGCTATGTAATTATGTATCCAATACATAATACATCACTATATATTTCACTAATGATAACTCACTAATGAAAAACATAGCTTTAGAGAAGATCAAACTTACCTAGTAAGCCTAATTCCAAGATCCAATCTTTTTCTCCTTGATTCCAATATCCAATCTTTATTTCTCCTCGTTGAAATATTATAGAGAACTTCCAAAGCTTCTCTAAATACTTCTTTTACTTACGCTAATATTTTTAATTCATGCTTGTTTTAGCTTTCACTAGCTTAACTTTCTTAAGCTCACGCTTAATTAAAACTTCCTCAATGTTGCCTTTTATAGCAAAACTTATGTAATTTTTAATTAATAAAAGTCTTAATCAACTTTTAGGTGGGCTTAATCTAATTTGTCCAAATATGTATAATTAAGTGTGACTAATCACATTTGTCTACCACTTTTATTTAATCCAATTAAATCAAGACAAATTTTAACCAATGGATTAGTTGATTGTCTAACACTTTGATTTAATTCAATTAAATCAAGCCAAATACACCCATTATTACATGCTGAGATATATACCTTAGAGCTTCATGTAATGCGAACAAAATTATATGTTATAAAATAATAGATGCATTCTTCATTTATCAAAGTATTTGTTTTATATTGCTTATTATAAATTGTCTTGTTTTACCCTTGATTACTCATGTGCCTTCAAACTTAGTGTATGAGTGTCATACACAAGAGGATTTAAGTCTGAAATTCGTAATCTAAAATAGTCCATAGAGAGCAAACAAAACATGTACTTTGTTTGTGGTTTATCTATAGTTACGGTACACTCTATAGTTGTACGACGATCTTGATTCAGGATCGTCCATGTGGTGACATTAGAATAGAGGCACCTTTAATGATGTGATCATATAAGACTGGACCCAGATAGAAATGAGTTTCTTATGATATCCGTTAAATAAAAAAATATATTTCAATAAACTAGATGGTCATATATGGATTGATCTGAATCTTGAGGGTACTACGAACTCTTGCATGGAAAACTATGTCCTTTGATTTACAAAGGTGAGGTTGGTGTAGCAATCCTGACCAATAGCTACGTACTTTGGTTTTGTTGTGTAGCTGGGGATGTTTTACATAGATATGGAGTTCACTCCTTCTTGCGAGAAGTAGATGAGTATCTTCCTTTAGGGTTGATTCGGTACTTGAATGATTAGAGCCCTCAAGTCTTTCTATTATGAATAGAAAGATTAACATTCATAATGGTTATGAATAAATCGTTCATTACATAATCAATGGTACTTAATGTAAAAATAATTAGAGGGGTATAACGGATATTATAACCCATCTCTAATTATGAGATACTCGTGAAGGGCCAATCTGTATGTAATGATTATATCGAAAGACACCGACATAGTTCGGCTTATATTATTAATCTGCAGCAACGAGAGTGCAACTTTGGGTTTTTGGTAGATAACTTGAAGTTAATAATTCAGAATATTTAATTAAGAGTTTAATTCATATTCCAGGATTATTAGAGCTCGGAATCGTAGGTCCATGTGGTCCCTGTGCTAGCTCGATATATTGTAACAGATTAAAGATAATTGGATAGTCTAATTACACACACACATATATATATATATATATATCTATTATTAATATGATTAATAATAATCTTTGTCACACTTGAAACTATATATTAATTTTAATATATGATTTTTATAATAAATGATTATATGATAATTATTTATTATAAATTATTTTATTAAATGGGTTTTAGAAACCCTTTGGTTGGAATGGAAGTTTCACCTTTTAAAAGGTAATAACATATTTCTTTTTGTAACATCCTTTTGTCATGATAATGACATTAAATAAAAGATTTGATGTTAGAAAATTTTTATTCAATGACTAGGGCTTGCCGAAATCTTCATGAAGAGAAGAGGAAGGGGAAGGGTTTTTCTTTAATTTTGGAAATCAAAACCTTAAGTATAAAAAGAAAATTAGATTTTCTTTTTGCAAAGCTAAGTCATTTCAAACCCTAGCCACCCTTATTATCCTTTTCTCTTAAGAGTTGAAAGAAAAGAACAATAACAAAACAAAGACTAAAGTTCTTGTGTGATAATTTGATCTCTAAAGAGTTTAGAGATTAGTTTGTGAGCCTAACCCACACTAGTTTCTGCTGGTTGCAAGATATAACATGGAAAACCATTCGATGTCGAACCAAAATTCTCATCACCTTCTTTTCATCTACCACACGATAGTGAGCAGTTTTGTCTGCTCACTGCCACATATATCTTGGTGTAACAGGGCTCGATTGTTTTGTTTCTTGTCCAGAAAAATTAAGAAACATTAGGGGGTGATTTAAGATTGTTGTGGGGGCTATTTTTGATTAAAAATCAGACCTGAAAATATTGCTGGAATATACGCAAATCAGGGGCTGTTTTAGAAGTGTGTTGGGCATATATTCGGGTCCAAAATAGTTCAGATTTAAGCCGCTGTTCAGGATACTTTTCGGGTACTGTTCCGGGACTGAAATTTTGCTAAAAATAAAAGAAAAATATTAGTAAAGGTGCTAGTCATATTTTTCCAAACAAAGGAAGTGTAGAAAAAATTTTCAAGGCTTATCCCGGGTGCCTAAGGCGTTTCCGCCGTGCTAGGAAAACG
This sequence comes from Zanthoxylum bungeanum, assembly GCA_019454045.1. Taxonomy (NCBI): domain Eukaryota; kingdom Viridiplantae; phylum Streptophyta; class Magnoliopsida; order Sapindales; family Rutaceae; genus Zanthoxylum; species Zanthoxylum bungeanum. The sequence goes on from SKCR01049947.1 coordinate 13,838, forward strand.
GTTCCTACAATTAGTATCAGAGAGAGGTTGAAAAGTATTCTTAACCCTTCTTTTTTTTTCATTTAAAGTTATTGTTTTTATTTATTTATATGAGATTTAAATTATTATATGCATGTTGAGATGAGTAGACACATATTAATATTCATCTGATGAATGTTTATTGTTGATTCATGTGATGAATGTGTTTTACATTGATCGTAAATTTTTCTAGCTTTTATTTTTGTATTGTTTTTCGTTTTGGGAATGTAAGGCCATACGGCCAATTTTACAAGTGTAGTATATTTTATTTTCCTTTGTAAAAATTTTATTCTTTGTAATTTGGAGTACTAATGTCGCAAATGGATCAACACCAAAGCATGGATAATGATTTGAAGACCAATGGATGCCTTAGAATTTTTATACTAATTAGTTTAGTCTAGGAAAAAATAAGAGACCGGTCAATGTAAAATTTATTTTTATGTTATATGTATGTTTAATTCGAAATATTTGAATAACATGTCATATAGCTTAAGGTGCCTACTCTTGCATTTTCACATGTCATAACATGTTTTAGATGCATGAAAATTCTAGTAATAAAATATGATTTTATGAAATTTAAAAAGGTTAAATTAGAATTTGGTATGCTTGAAAACAAATTAATAAGATTAGTTGGTTTAATGATTTAAAATTAAAAATTCTAAAATTAAGGGCTTTATAAGTGCATCATGAATTCCATTGGTATTTTGGATGGAAACCCGGACGTAAATTCCATAGCCGATTCCGAATGGATAGTAGGGTGATCTGCACTCGGGATACAACTCCACGTACCATTGGAATTTATAACATGCTTATATTAATTAAATGTTTTAATTAAAATTTTGTCCACTTTTAAATTTTAAATTTTAAACTTGTTAGTGTACGAATATTTTAAGAGTTAAAATGAATTAGGTCACTAAACCTAACTTAATTAAATTAGTTTAATTAAGTAAAATTATTAGTTGAAACTAATGGAGATTAGTGAATTAAAAATTTTAAAAGTTAAAATTTATAAGATCAATAATAATGCACTGGTGTAAAGGAATGTTATGTTTTAGCCATGCATAAATTTATAGACACTAGTGTATTTAAAATATTAGATATTTTAAATAGAAACCTTAATTTTAATGTAGTGAGTAGGAGAGGGATATACGATAATATATCCCGTGATCTCCATTGTTAGTCCGAAAATGTGAGATATAAGGCGCCTCGAGACGACTTTGTTTTCGTCCCCCGTATGGATGGTGTCCATTTTGGGTCAATATCAAGTTTGGATTCCAAGAGGATAGAAACTCTAGATGTACCTGGTGAACTGAACTACTCAACGGCGGCACTTCACTAGTTAAGTCCAAGGGTTCCGAAACAACGGGTTACACTTACGAAGGAATGATTAAATGTTAATCAAAATTCCTTGATCAAATCATACGGTGGTTGGTTAATATATGAATAAAGTTATTCCGTATATATTAGTCAATTGAGATTGTCTCAATCTATTATGCAAATACTTGATCTAACATACAACGACACTTATTTGTGGGATAATAGATTTCCGTGGTATAGTAATTCTCTTAGATTTCTAATTCATTATACATGGTTCATATATCATATTTTATTTTATGCCTAAATATTTGATAATTTTAATATGCGATGAATGGATTTTAAATGGATGTTTTCCTTTATTTTATTTCGGCCATGATTTCTCCAATAATTATTATTCTCTATAATGATAAATTGACGGGTGAAAATTATGTAAAATGGAAAAGTAGCATGAACGTCGTTCTGGTATGTGAAGACCTTAAATTTATCATGATGGAGGAGTGTCCTCTCGAGCCAGCCAGAAACTCTGGCCAAGCTGTCGCGATGCCTACCAGAAATGAGATGCGGCTAATGAGAAAGCCCGCTGCTACTTGCTAGTAGGAATGTCTGAGGTTCTTGTTGATGAGACTATGGCTACAACATCTTTGATGATGAAGGCATTGCATGACATGTTCGGGTAGACTTCGAAGTGGCGGTGTCAAGAGGCCATGGTCTCAGCAATGACCGCTAGGATGAAGGAAGAGACATCGTTGTAGGAAACGCTTTCCTCGCACATCGGAAAAGTCTCAGGCACACAGATCAGACTTAAAATTTTTTTTTGCCCTTCTCTATGAGTAGCCGAATGTGACCAGGAGTACCACTAAAATTTTTCTACTGTTTTGAATAAAATTTTAGCCCCGAAACAGCCCCGGAACAGCACCCGAACAATAGTGCAAAAAGCGGAGTATTTTGAACACTAAAAGCGCCCAAACTGCAACCAAAATAGTCCATTGTTTGCGTGAACTACAGTGATGTTTTCAGGTCTGATTTTTCAAAGAAAAACAGTCCCAACACCATCCCAAAAGTCCCCTATGTGTTTCCAAAAATTTCGGATTAATACGAGATCAAACCGAGCCCTGAATCACACAAACAAGTGCCCGACAGTGGACAATAAAACACCCCATTGCCGTGAGTTGTATTAGATTAAAAGAATGATTTTGGTTCAACGCCACAAAATCTTCCGAGATATGTCTCACAACCAATAGAAACTAGTGTGGGCTAGTCTCACAAAATTAATCCCTAAACAATTTAGAGATTAATGTCACTCAAGATTTTTATTTATTTATTCTCGTTCTTCCTATTATTTTCTCAACACTTGAGAGAGTTTGAAGAAGAAGAAGATGGTGGCTAGGGTAAAATGAAAATTGTATCTGAAAAGAAAATTATATTTTCTTTTTATACTTTTGGTTATTTTATTTTCAAAAAACAAAACCCTTTCCCTTTCTCATATGCAAGTTTCGGCCATACAAGGATTTTGGTATTAATTTTGCAACAAAAAATTTAATTACCATAATGAAATATATGTTACAAAATTAAAAGTGTAATTACCTTTCAAAAAGTGTAACCACCAAATTTTAAATCCAAGAGTTTTGCAACCTATCATAACTCACCAAGAGTTTCCAAAATTTAATGCAAGATTTTTACAACCTAACATAACTCACCAAGGGTTTCCAAAACCCAAGATTTGGAAATTCCAAAATTGGCCTCATTAAATTATATCATATATAATTTAATATTATGCATTCAATAATTATCATATAATTATTAAAATCATATATTAACTTTTAATATATAGTTTCAAGTGTGACAAAAGATTATTAATCATATTAATAATATTTATACATATGTGAGTATATAATTGGACTATCCAATTACACTAAATCCGCTACAGTAAATTGAGCTAGCATATGGACCAAATGGACCAACGATTCCGAGCTCCAATAATCTCGAAATATTAATTAAGCTCTTATTTAAATATTCTGAAATATTAACTCCGGGTTATTCCACTAAAATCCCGAAGCTGCACTCTCGTTACCGCAGATGGTATATTAAGTCGAACCAAGTCAGTGTCCATCGATATAGTCACTACATATAGATTAACCCTTCACGAATATCTCGTAATTAGAGTTGGGTCATAATTTCTGTTATACTCCTGAACATCGTAAACACACACGTATAACGCAAGCGCACGTATCGTTCAAGTAGTATAAAAATATCCATCCCACGAGGACTTAATTCCTACTGTTGTTATTAATATTGATACTATTTATTTACAGGTATCTAATTATAGGGAGAAGAGAATGATTGTTTGATTGCTTTTGGTTGGTTGAATGTGAATTTGATAATAAAATAAAAACAGACTCAAAAGAAAATACTAAGGAAAATAAAAGAAAAGACTCAAAGATCTAGGGTCGTGACTCCACAAAATATTATTATAAAGATGAATTGATTCTCTTATTTATGTGTAATAAATCAGTTTGCTAACCAGGAACACGAAAATATGTAAAAGCCTTTGTCGGTGGTCAGACGCAAATACCCAGTATAACCCAATTGAACCATATGTCTATGTCAACCAAATTACCTGGATTCATTAAGATCAAGTTCCAATTATGGCTACCCCCACCCGACAGGTATATGTCTATCTTGTAAGGAAATCAATTAAAGGGTTATCTATCCTCAAGGAAGATCGTGGGCTATTGAATCTAAGGCTGAAACTTAAAATCCCTATTTCTAGTTCATTTTAAGTTTACCACATCAATCTTATTGGTGATCAGACAACAAGAAGCATTAAACTTAAGACTCAATAAACAAACTAAAGAATTACCCATAATAAAGAAAATCAATTATTAAGTGTGGATATTGTGTTTCATCACTTCCCTAGAATAAAATAAAATGATGTGGTTAGAGGATCCACATTTAATATTTCTTATCTTGGAATCTCACTAATTATAAAATATAAATTATTTTATGTTCTATTTTCTCAGGAATTAATAATGTTAAACATTTAAAACCAGCCATATAGGTGGTAATCCATTTATTCCAATTACACCAGCCATATAGGCGGTAATTATCTGTCACAAAAAGACCAGCCATATAGGCGGTAAAGTAATTTATATTTAGACCGACCATATAGGCGGTAATAAAGTCTGCCATTAATTAATCCGGTTAAATTATAATTTATAAATTTTAATTAAGTGAGATTTACCTAGATAATTATATTAAATGTTTCACCTTTTACCCCATCGGTAAATTAACTACAAAACATAAAGTAAAAAAGTAAATAAAATTTTATTACAAAAGTAAAAGTGCATAATTAAAAATACTAAAAGTAAAAATGCTAAATTAAAATTACAAAAACTAAAACACACAAGATTCAATCCTTAGAGTCCTTAGAAAACTCAAGGAAGGCATGCTTTGAATTCTGAAATCGCGCTGAATTTATAGGCGTCGGTAGGGGTCTGGCATCGCGACGCCAAGCCAGCGTCGCGACGCCGATGATTGTCGACGTGGCACGCTCTGGTTCGTCGGCTCATATTCTGGATAAGGTGATAAGGTGACACGTGGCAAGATGGTTGGGATCTCATTTATTGTGACACGTGGCAGCTTCTGATTGGTCAGCTCAGATTCTTATCCGCCACATGTCGATTTCGGATAAGTTTGTCAATAATTGATGCTGATGTGGCGCTGACGTGTCAAAAGGGACTGTCGGCACCATAAAATTACGACACGTGGCACGCTGTGATTGGCTGATGATGACGTGGAAATGACATGGCACTTTGACTCGGTCAACTGGTGATGTGGATGATGACGTGGCTGACAGGTGGAATGACACGTGGCGATGGCGACTGTTGGCACCGAAGGATGATGACACGTGGCACTATGCACCTTAGCAGATCGGCTGTGATGGTGACACGTGGCACAACGCACGTTAGAAAAGTCAAACTTTTCTCAGATTCTGACTTGTGGACCCGGCGCATGTTAGCACTGTTCGGCGCATGTTAGGCGTCGCGACGCCATAGGCTTGCGCGTCGTGACGCGAAGAATTATGAAAATGCCATTTTGTCCAATTTTCACTGTTTTGGTCCAAATCACCTCCAGAAGGTCCTGAAACTTTATTTATCCACAAAATAACACAAAACACATCAAAATATTCATTAAAATCAAGAAACTATACAAAATATTAGGTTAAATGAGTGGGAAATAGTGATATAATTACTACTCATCACACCCCCAAACCTAGCATTTTATCACCAGAATGGATCCAAAGAAAACACAAATTCACTTAACTCGCTGCTGTGAAGTTGCTTCCATTTTCTTTCTCTTATTTGAATGTATATCTGGAAGTGTCGAAGAATGAAATGTAGAGCTGAATTTATAGAACCTGAAAATGGGTGAGTAATAGTAGCACTAGTACCTGCCAAATGACAATTATTAGATGAACGTTAAAATAAATCGTGAAAAGTTTAAAAATTTTAGATCTTGTCGGGGAAAATAAATGAAATAAAAACAGAAAAGTAAATCAAAGCAGTCATTAAGGCAACAGAATTGTGTACGCAATACGCCACTAGCTTAGTATAAATTCATAATGATGCGTCTCAAGAATTAATTATTTACTCAGCCATCACAAATGAATTAGCTCTATCCTTTGTGATTGCCAAAAACCATTCCTTCTGTCTTAAAATGCTCCGTTTTTGCTTTTCCCTACAAAAATAACACACAAAATTAAAAACTCTACAACATGTATACACAAAATTTAAAAATAGAAATTACAACAAAGTGCATGGGTTGCCTCCCTGCAAGCGCTAAATTTTTCATATTCAGCCAGACGTGACTGAAATCCATCTGTTAAGGAGGTTTCAATGTCATTTTGGATGTCCGATTAAAGACAGTCCCGTGAGCATTGCTTTTGAAGGGTCTATTCCAACAGTAAAATGGCAAAAAGAATTTTGTCATATTTCGTGCTTGTGCCACCTTTTTGATCTTTGTTGCTCCAGTGGTTCCTGAAAAGAAAGAATTAAAATCAGGAGGTCTCGTATGGTGCTTGACTTTGAATGAAAGTTCCATTCTGTCAAGCTTCTGGGTGATATCTTTGATTTGTACTCCCCAAAACAGTGATGTTTCTTCTGAATGCTCTGGATCCTTAATAAGTTCAGACATTTGCTCCTTCATTTGCTCTGCTTCTTGCTCCACCTTTTCTTCACAGATGAATTTTAAAATTTCTGTATTCAACTCTTCATCCGTCATCTGTGAAATGCATGCTCCATAAGTATCAGCCTGAGGATGTAAAGATGTTTCTGACATTAGGTCTTCATCCTCTGATACTACTGGAATGGATGGTTTAGGTAGATCTTCATCAAACATCATGGTAAAGCATACTCCAAGATCTTCATTTTGAGGATTGAAAGTTTGATCCTCCGTTGTGGTGCAGTTGGTACAAATAGATCAGCTTCATCTGCGTCCAAAATCTGAATAATAAAAGTCAAATAGAGGCTTTGCTAGTTTGGGCTCCTGAATTGATACCTCTGGTTGTTGATACTGCTCAACCTCCTCCTTTGTTAAGGTGTCATTGTGGATCTCTGGGTACTCGAAGGCTTTGTACGTTTCATATGACAATTCTTCTTGAGGTAATTGTCTCATTTGATCTATCAGTCTCTGAATGAATTTTGATTGTCTCTGAATACTTTCAAATTGATTCTGGCATATTTCAAGCATTGTATCCAACTTTTCTTCTTGTTTCTTGACCCAATCTTTGAGCATGTCAATCATCTGATATTCCTCTGATGGTTCTGATTGTTGATGGAAATCGAAGGTAGATGTTGGATGAGATGGAAAATATGATGGTTCTTCGTACCTTGAATGATTATGATAATTCTGCCACTCTGAAATGTATATATGCAATGATCTCTCGGGTGGTTACCATCATAAATCACACATCTCCCCTTTCCGTTCTGATGATGAGCAAATGTAGGTTGCTTGATTCTGACATCCAGTGATAGTTGTTGGGCTACAACAGACTCAGAAAACCGGACTGTTGCTCCCAGATTTGGAGTGTATCTTCTAGTAAAGCTTGTGATCTCTCAATCTCCCAATAATGTTCCATTTTTAAATCACCTGAAAACAAAAGAAAGAAATAAAAATTACAGATAAAAATAAAGAAAATTAGATACAAGTAAATTAGATAGCTTCAAAATTAATAACTCAAGAAAAATAAGTCCCCGGCAACGGCGCCAAAAACTTGACCGGCGTAAACACACACGTATAACGCAAGCGCACATTCTTTCAATTAGTATAAAAATATCGATCCCACGAGGACTTAATTCCTACTGTTGTTATTTAATATTGATACTATTTATTTATATGTATCTAATTATAGGGAGAAGAGAATGATTGTTGATTGCTTTTGGTTGGTTGAATGTGAATTTGCTAATTAAAATAAAAACAGACTCAAAGAAAATACTAAGAAAATAAAAGAAAAGACTCAAAGATCTAGGGTCGTGACTCACACAATATTATTATAAAGATGAATTGATTCTCTTATTTATGTGTAATAAATCAGTTTGCTAACCTGGAACACGAAAATATGAAAAAGCCTCTGTCGATGGTCAGACGCAAATACCCAGTATAACCCAATTGAACCATATGTCTATGTCAACCAAATTACCTGGATTCATTAAGATCAAGTTCCAATTATGGCTACCCCCGCCCGACAGTATATGTCTATCCTGTAAGGAAATCTATTAAAGGGTTATCTATCCTCAAGGAAGATCGTGGGCTATTGAATCTAAGGCTGAAACTTAAAATCCCTATTAGTCTAGTTCATTTTAAGTTTACCACATCAATCTTATTGGTGATCAGAAAACAAGAAGCATTAAGCTTAAGACTCAATAACAAACTAAAGAATTACCCATAATAAGAAAATCAATTATTAAGTGTGGATATTGTGTTTCATCACTTCCCTAGAATAAAATAAAATACTGGGGTTAGAGGATCCACATTTAATATTTCTTATCTAGGAATCTCACTTATTATAAATATAAATTATTTTATGTTCTGCTTTCTCAGGAATTAATAATGTTAAACATTTAAAACCAGCCATATAGGCGGTAATCCATTTAGTCCAATTACACCAGCCATATAGGCGGTAATTATCTGTCACATAAAGACCAGCCATATAGGCGGTAAAGTAATTTATATTTAGACCGACCATATAGGCGGTAATAAAGTCTGCCATTAATTAATCCGGTTAAATTATAATTTATAAATTATAATTAAGTGAGATTTACCTAGATAATTATATTAAATGTTTCACCTTTTACCCCAGCGGTAAATTAACTACAAAACATAAAGTAAAAAGTAAATAAATTTTATTACAAAAAGTAAAAGTGCATAATTAAAAATACTAAAAGTAAAAATGCTAAATTAAAATTACAAAAACTAAAACACACAAGATTCAATCCTTGAGTCCTTACAAAACTCAAGGAGGCATGCCTTGAATTCTGAAATCGCGCTGAATTTATAGGCGTCGGTAGGGGTCTGGCGTCGCGATGCCAAGCCAGCGTCGCGACGTCGATGATTGTCGACGTGGCACGCTCTGGTTCATCGGCTCATATTCTGGATAAGGTGATAAGGTGACACGTGGTAAGGTGGTTGGGATCTCAATTATTGTGACACGTGGCAGCTTCTGATTGGTCAGCTCAGATTCTTATCCGCCACGTGTCGATTTCGGATAAGTTTGTCAATAATTGATGCTGATGTGGCGCTGACGTGGCAAAGGGACTGTCAGCACCATAAAATTACGACACGTGGCACGCTGTGATTGGCTGATGATGACGTGGAATGACATGGCACTTTGACTCGGTCAACTGGTGATGTGGATGATGACGTGGCTGACAGGTGGATGACACGTGGCGATGGCGACTGTTGGCACCGAAGGATGATGACACGTGGCACTGTGCACCTTAGCAGATTGGCTGTGATGGTGACACATGGCACAACGCACGTTAGCAAAGTCAAACTTTTCTCAGATTCTGACTTGTGGACCCGGCACATGTTAGCACTGTTCGGCGCATGTTAGGCGTCGCGACACCATAGGCTTTCGTGTCGTGACGCGAAGAATTATGAAAATGCCATTTTGTCCAATTTTCACTGTTTTGGTCTAAATCACCTCAAGAATGTCCTGAAACTTTATTTATCCACAAAATAACACAAAACACATCAAAATATTCATAAAAATCAAGAAAATATACAAAATATTAGGTTAAATGAGTGGGAAATAGTGATATAATTACTACTCATCACACCCCCAAACCTAGCATTTTGCTACTCCTCGAGCAAATCATAGAATAAAATAACATAATAAAATTAACTAAGCCTCTTTCATGGGATCACATTGCATTTAGCGTATACAACAAGCCTTTAAACCCCTAGGTGTCCCTAGTTGATGAGTTATAGTCTCGTGAGGGTTTACAGCAATGATACCCACAATCATTTTACAAAAGTAAAAGGTAGTCAAAACTAATGCACACAAAAGCAAAAAGACAAGAGATTAAAGAAGTTAGTGGCTAATCAGGTGAAACTTCTACTCCAAGTTACTAGTTGTTTTGTTTCTTTCTAAATTACTGAATAAGTAAATTCTCCGATTATATTTACCATTCTCCATATACGCAGCCAACAAATATTAAACAACTCATTTTTGCCCACAACAGTCATAAGTGCAATTGATAAGAGAGTAATATTTTTGTTCTAAAATTTTATCAGAATTCATACCTTTTTGTAGCAATGGATAATAATTTTTTTTTTGATTTTTTTTTTTTTTTTTTTTTCTTTGATTTTTGATTTTTTTTATTTATATACAATATATTCCATCTATGTAGCGAGCTTTGGGTTGGTGGCTCCCAAACCAGTTGGCTTTAGGGCACCATGTGTTAAGACACCCCTACGGACTTAATTACTCAGACTTCATATATATATATATATATATATATATTTTTGCAGCATCTTTGATCCATGTAGCGAGCTTTGGGCCAGTGACTCCCAAACCAGTTGGCTTTAGGGCACTAGTGTTAAACACCCTTACAGACTTAATAACTCGGATCTCAAAATTTTTTTTTTGCTCCATCACTTTTTTAGATGCTTCTCCAATTAAACTAGAGCACTGAATATTACAAACTTTTCAATTTTAGCTCATGTCCGTATGTTACTATGCATGTTGATAATATCTGCTAACTGAGCATATGAAGATCCATTTTAGTCAGTTTTTTTTATGGAGAATTCACAAATTAAATAATTTAAAATGAAATAAATAAAAACTAACTTGTTTCAAAATGGTTTGAGATACGTCTCAGGAGTGAAATTCCTTACACAGCTATCTCTTATCAATTTCACCTTTTTAGTCAACTAAAAATACAAAAACACAAAAATTTTTGTATAATTTTGAAAAATTTTCAATTTTTTTTAGGTTAAAAATTTAGGACTAAAAATAAAAATAACACACAACTAAAAAAAACAGATACTGATTAACTAATTTCCTCCCCCAAACCTAAATGAGACATTGTCCCCATGTCTTAAACAGTAGAAGAAGAGTTTAGAAAATAATACCTGGTTTAGGAAAAATTACCGATTAGATCTTGTCCAATTTACGCTTCTTACCACGATCGCTATCTGACCAGCTCAACTTGGAAAGAATGGGGTCGATTTTTGGTTCAAAGGCTAGGATTTGGTCAATTAATTCTTCAGCTTTGTTGCAGTCAGGAAAATATCATGTACTGATTTTGTGACGAACTCATGTCTTTTGGCGTCCGCAAGAATACAAACAGGAAATCGAAAAAATTTTAATGTTGAGTAATCCAATGGCTTCCGATGAATGTTCAAGTGCGCCCATGATGCCATTGTGAATATTTCTTCAAATGTTTCGAGCCCACCTGGTAAAGCAATAAACGCATCAGCAGTATTGACCATTTCAGGAGTTGTTCAGACATCCCCGAGATAATACGTTCTCTCCATTTGTTTTTCCGATTATATGTTCGTCGCCAAAGTTTTTGGAATGATTCCCAAAACATGACCGCCACCCTCCTGACGGCTTTTGAAATGCTTCCCATCAATCCAAGATTGCCACCGCCATATACTAGGTGCATATTTTGTTCTGCTATGACTCTCCCCAATTCCTTTGCAGCCTCAATGAATTCTGGTTTATTACCAGAATTGGATCCACAGAAAACACAAATGCACTTAACTCGCTGTTGTGAAGTTGCTTCCATTTTCTTTCTCTTATTTGAATGTATATCTGGAAGTGTCGAAGAAGAAATGTAGAGCTGAATTTATAGAACCTGAAAATGGGTGAGTAATAGTAGCACTAGTACTGCCAAATGACAATTATTAGATGAACGTTAAAATAAATCGTGAAAAGTTTAAAAAGTTTGATCTTGTCGGGAAAATATGAAATAAAAACAGAAAAGTAAATCAAAGCAGTCATTAAGGCAACAGAATTGTGTACGCAATACGCCACTAGCTTAGTATAAATTGATAATGATGCGTCTCAAGAATTAATTATTTACTCAGCCATCACAAATGAATTAGCTCTATCCTTTGTGATTGCCAAAAACCATTCCTTCTGTCTTAAAATGCTCCGTTTTTGCTTTTCCCTACAAAAATAACACACAAAATTAAAAACTCTACAACATTATACCACAAAATTTAAAAATAGAAATTACAACAAGTGCATGGGTTGCCTCCCTGCTAGCGCTAAATTTTTCATCTTCAGCCAGACGTGACTGAAATCCATCTGTTAAGGAGGTTTCAATGTCGTTTTGGATGTCCGATTAAAGACAATCCCGTGAGCATTGCTTTTGAAGGGTCTCTTCCAACAGTAAAGTGGCAAAAAATTTTGTCATATTCGTGCTTGTGCCACCTTTTATCTTTGTTGCTCCAGTGGTTCCTGAAAGAAAGATTAAAATCAGGAGGTCTCGTATGGTGCTTGACTTGAATGAAAGTTCCATTCTGTCAAGCTTCTGGTGATATCTTTGATTTGTACTCCCCAAAACAGTGATGTTTCTTCTGAATGCTCTGGATCCTTAATAAGTTCAGACATTTGCTCCTCCATTTGCTCTGCTTCTTGCTCCACCTTTTCTTCACAGATGAATTTTAAAATTTTCTGTATTCACTCTTCATCCGTCATCTGTGAAATGCATGCTCCATAAGTATCTGCCTGAGGATGTAAAGATGTTTCTGACATTAGGTCTTCATCCTCTGATACGACTGGAATGGATGGTTCAGGTAGATCTTCATCAAACATCATGGTAAAGCATACTCCAAGATCTTCATTTTGAGGATTGAAAGTTTGATCCTCCGTTGTTGGTGCAGTTGGTACAAATAGATCAGCTTCATCCTAGTCCAAAATCTGAATAATAAAAGTCAAATAGAGGCTTTGCTAGTTTGGGCTCCTGAATTGATACATCTGGTTGTTGATACTGCTCAACCTCCTCCTTTGTTAAGGTGTCATTATGGATCTCTGGGTACTCGAAGGCTTTGTCAGTTTCATATGATAATTCTTCTTAAGGTAATTGTCTCGTTTGATCTGTCAGTCTCTGAATGAATTCTGATTGTCTCTGAATACTTTCAAATTGATTCTGGCATGTTTCAAGCATTGTATCCAACTTTTCTTCTTGTTTCTTGACCAATCTTTGAGCATGTCATCATCTGATATTCCTCTGATGGTTCTGATTGTTGATGGAAATCGAAGGTAGATGGTGGATGAGATGGAAAATATGATGGTTCTTCGTACCTTGAATGATTATGATAATTCTGCCACTCTGAAATGTATATATAATGATCTCTCGGGTGGTTACCATCATAAATCACACATCTCCCCATTTCGTTCTGATGAGCAAATGTAGTGTTGCTTGATTCTGATATCCAGTGATAGTTGTTGGGCTGTACAACAGGCCTCAGAAAACCGGACTGTTGCTCCCAGATTTGGGGTGTATCTTCTAGTAAAGCTCGTGATCTCTCAATCTCCCAATAATGTTCCATTTTTCAATCACCTGAAAACAAAAGAAAGAAATAAAAATTACAGATAAAAATAAAGAAAAATTAGATACAGTAAATTAGATAGCTTCAAATTAATAACTCAAGAAAAAAAGTCCCCGGCAACGGCGCCAAAAACTTGACCGACGTAAACACACACGTATAACGCAAGCGCACGTATCGTTCAAGTAGTATAAAATATTGATCCCACGAGGACTTAATTCCTACTGTTGTTATTAAATATTGATACTATTTATTTACATGTATCTAATTATAGGGAGAAGTGAATGATGTTTGATTGCTTTTGGTTGGTTGAATGTGAATTTGCTAATTAAAATAAAAACAGACTCAAAAGAAATACTAAGGAAAATAAAAGAAAAGACTCAAAGATCTAGGGTCGTGACTCCACACAATATTATTATAAAGATGAATTGATTCTCTTATTATGTGTAATAAATCATTTTGCTAACCTGGAACACGAAAATATGCAAAAGCCTTGTCGATGGTCAGACGCAAATACCCAGTATAACCAATTGAACCATATGTCTATGTCAACCAAATTACCTAGATTCATTAAGATCAAGTTCCAATTATGGCTACCCCCGCCCGACAGGTATATGTCTATCCTGTAAGGAAATCTATTAAAGGGTTATCTATCCTCAAGGAAGATCGTGGGCTATTGAATCTAAGGCTGAAACTTAAAATCCATATGTCTAGTTCATTTAAGTTTACCACATCAATCTTATTGGTGATCAGACAACAAGAGCATTAAGCTTAAGACTCAATAAACAAACTAAAGAATTACCCATAATAAGAAAGTCAATTATTAAGTGTGGATATTGTGTTTATCACTTCCCTAGAATAAAATAAAATACTGGGGTTAGAGGATCCACATTTAATATTTCTTATCTAGGAATATCACTTATTATAAAATATAAATTATTTATGTTCTGCTTTCTCAGGAATTAATAATGTTAAACATTTAAAACCAGCCATATAGGCGGTAATCCATTTAGTCCAATTACACCAGCCAGCATATAGGCGGTAATTATCTGTCACATAAAGACCAGCCATATAGGCGGTAAAGTATTTATATTTAGACCGACCATATAGGCGGTAATAAAGTCTTCCATTAATTAATCAGGTTAAATTATAATTTATAAATTATAATTAAGTGAGATTTACCTAGATAATTATATTAAATGTTTCACCTTTTACCCCAGCGGTAAATTAACTACAAAACATAAAGTAAAAAAGTAAATAAATTTTTATTACAAAAAGTAAAAGTGCATAATTAAAAATACTAAAAGTAAAAATGCTAAATTAAAATTACAAAAACTAAAACACACAAGATGCAATCCTTAGAGTCCTTACAAAACTCAAGGACGGCATGCCTTGAATTCTCGTAAGAAGGAGTGAACTCCATGTCTATATAAAACGTCCCCAGCTACACACCAGACCATGTCCCCAAAGTACATAACTATTGGTCGGGACTGCTACACCAACCTCACCTTTGTAAATCAAAGGACATAGCCTGCCATGCAGGAGTTCATAGTACACTCAAGATTAAAATCAATACATATATGACCATCTAGTAGATCAAAATGATTTTCTTTATTTAACGGATATTATAAAAAAATCATTTCCATCTAGGTCCAGTCCTATATGATCATATCATACAAGGTGCCTTCATTCTCATGTCTCTACATGGACGATCCGGATCAAGGTCGCCATACAAATATAGAATGGACCGCAACTATAGATAAACCACAACAAAATACCCACTTTGTTTGCTCTCTATGGACTATTTAAGATTACTAACTTCAGACTTAAATCCTATTGTTTATGACACTCATACACTAAGTCTGAAGGCACATAAGTAATCTAGGATATTCTAGATAATTTATAATATGCGAAAAATTAAATAAACACTTTGATAAATGAATAATGCATCATTTTATTTCAAAACATATAAAGTCGTTTACATTACATGTAGCTCTAGGGCATACATCTTAACAATCTCCCACTTTCACTAGAGCAAATAGGACACATCACGTAATCCTAGACCATATAGGTGACCTTCAAACACTTTAGCTGACATGGTCTTGGTAAACGGATCAGCCAGGTTCTCTGCAGATGCAATCTTTGTGACAGTAACGTCTCATCTCTACACTATCTCCCTGATGAGATGATATTTCCTCTCTATATGCTTTCTCCTCTTGTGGCTTCTTGGTTATTTTGAATTCGCCACTGCACCACTATTATCGCAATAAAGTGTGAGTGGTTTATCCATATCTGGAATAACTTCCAGATCTCCCAAGAATTTACGGAGCCATACTGCTTCCTCAGCTGCTTCATAAGCTGCTACATATTCACCTTCCAAGGTGGAGTCAGCAATGCAAGATTGCTTTATACTCTGCCATACTATAACCCCACCATCTAGGGTAAACACTGATCCATATGTTGATTTCCTAGAATCGACATCTATCGGAAAATCAGATTCCGTATACCCCCTTAGGATCATATCCTCACTGAAATATACAAGCATATAATCTCTCGTTCTCTTAAGATACTTGAGAATGTGTTTCAGAGCCACCCAGTGATCCAACCCTGGGTTCGACTGAAACCTACTGACTACTCCCACTGTAAAACAGATGTCTGGTTTCGTGCATAATATAACATACATGAGACTACCAACTGCTGAGGCATATAGGTGATGAGCGGAAAATATATCAATATTTACCGCCTATTTTACTTAATATTTTGTTTAGTTTCTCGGGTTTGATGAATGTTTTGATGTGTTTTAGTTTATTTTGCAGATAAAATAATATTGGGACACAATTAAATCATTTAGGACGAAATGTGGGTAAAATAAGAGCAAAAATTGGACTTCACATATTAATTTTGGAGATTGGAAACTTGAAAGGGCGTTTTAACGAAGTGCAGTTTTGGAAATTCCAATTTTGCGCATCTGTCGTATTTTGGGTATAACGTTTTACTCCGAAATCGGATTGAGCTGATTCAAGTTCCAAATTAAAGAAGACTCAAATATCTATAACTTTTAAAGACAAAATAATTTTGAATTCGGAATATTTCATGCCCGAAATTGATGAACCATCCAGAAGTGTGTTGTGTGTAATTATTAAAGTCATTTTCAATCATTTTCAAAGCAAAAAATAAATTAATAAATAAATAATAAAAATTATCAAATCACCACCAAACATGATAAGAAATTAGTGGAGCAATTAATAATGGATTTGGTGAAGTAATTAGTGGAGCAATTAGTGGAGCAATTAATAATGGATTTGGTGGATGATTTGATGAAGGTAAAATTTTACCTATAAATACCAAGCCATTTCATTTGTAAATTCATACTTTCTTCTAAGGAATTCCTTAAGAATACTAAGAAGATTGTATCTTGTTTGTTTATTTACAGCTTTCATTAATTAATTTCCGCTTTCGCACTTTATTTTCTTTACTTTTCAGTTTTTACTTTCCGCAATTTACTTTCACGTACAATACTTTTCTTTCTTTAATTTTCAGTTTTTACTTTTCAGTAATTAGGAGGTAACTCCCCTTTGCTGGGGTAAACGGTAAAACTTTTATTACTAATATTTAGATTATCCCTTAATTATAATATATAAACTAGTTAAAACTTGACTTAACGAGGATACCGCCAAATTGGTCGGTTGGTAATTATTTAAATTGGTTTTAACCTGACTAAACTGGATACCGCCTGATTGGTCGGTTGATAATTAATTATTAATTTGACTTAATCTGGATACCGCCTATATGGCTGGTTGGTAATTATCATGCAAAGTTAATATATTATATTATTGGAGATATCTAAAATAGAAGTAATAAAAATGGATCCTTTTACCTCAACATTTTCTTTTATTGTACTTTTACTTTCTTTACTTTTCAGCATTTACTTTTTAGCAATTTACTTTCAGTAATTTACTTTTCAGCATTTACTTTTCAGCATTTAATTTTCAGTATTTAATTTTAGCATTTACTTTCCGTCATTTACTTTTCAGCATTTTACTTTATGTCTTTTATTTTATTTTAGTTTTTACTAGCCCTAGTTATGTGTCGTAACTAAGTTAGTTATATGGGGTTGTGATGAATTCTAATATCACCGTTTATAAGGGGTTATTTTAGTTTGGGTAATTTAAAGGTTTACTTATAAAGTCTTAAGTTTAATGCTTCTTGTTGTCTGATCACCAATAAGATTGATGTGGTAAATCTAAAGTAAACTTGATAAAGGAATTTTAGGTTTCAGCCTTAAACTTAATAGCCCACGATCTTCCTTGAGGATAGATAACCCTTTAACAAGTGTGTGTTTCAGCCTTAGACGTTTGCGTTATACGTGTGTGTTTACGCCGGTCAAGGTTTTGGCGCCGTTGCCGGGGACTTATTTATCTCTCATTATTAGTTTAGAGGTTAGATACCTTTACTTGTATCTAATTTCTTTTTACTTATTATTTTTGTTTTCTTGTGTTTCAGGTTCTCAGAAACTTCATGAGACGAACCAGAAGCTTTGAACTCCGACTGCTTGACCCAGAAATTGAAAGAACCATCAGACAATTGAGAAGGGAAAGGCGAGAAGGCCAAAAAGCTTTAGTCAACATGGAACCTGAACCTTTGGAGGTTGCACCACCAATTCCCATTCGAGACAGAACCATTCTGGTGGTTGACAGACTTATTTTTTATATTGACCTTCCTCTCTTACCAGCAAATGCGGTGACATCAAAACATGCATTCTGATGATTTAGCAGTCAGTTCAGTTTGGGGGGAATGCAACTGAAGATCCTAATGCCCACATCAGCAACTTCCTGGAAGTTTGCGGCACTTTCAATTACAACCGAGAAGCTGCAGAAGCCAATGAGACTGCATATTTTCCCATACTCCTTGAAAGACAAAGCTAAAGCTTGGCTACATTCACTACCAGCAGGTTCCTCACACACTTGGAACACTTTAGCCACAAATTTCTTGCAAAGTACTTTCCACCAGCCAGAACTGGAAAGCTGAGGAATGACATCACATCCTTTGTGCAACACGACTCAGAAACTCTCTACGAAGCTTGAAAGATACAAAGATTTGCTCCGGAAATGTAATCACCATGAGATTCCAAAATGGCTTCAAGTCCAAACCTTCTATAATGGACATTCTGGACTGATGAGAACCAGAATCGATGCTGCTGCTGGAGGAGCTTTAATGGCAAAAGGAGAAGATCAAGCCTGAGACCTAATCGAAGAAATGGCTAACAATAATTCCTTTTGGCTGTAGGCACTGCATTTTTGCATATAAGTCCCTATGATGAGTCTCGTATGGAGACACTACCTCTTTAGTTGCGAAAGCCGCGGGAAGCGGACGTTGGAAGGGTAAAGTTGGAAAATGGAATTTTTGTTGGATGTAATCCAATTTTTTAGCTTCGGTTGCTTGTTGGAACTTCCGTTTCAAAGCTCATCCTCGGCCCAAAACCCCCGTAGACCACTTAGCAAACCCATGAACCCAAAACCCACGCCCAAAAGAGCCTTATTCACGCCCATTCCCCCCTTAATTAGGTAGATGCACATTTATCACATGCTTAAATCTAGACAAATCCCTCCCTAATTAAAAGAAATCAAATCAAATCCTATCCCAATCATGGCCAATCATTATCCTAATTGTAGAGATTCTATCCTTGTGTGACGCGGATTAGGAGATGTCACCATCAATGAGAAATCATATTCCTTGTCGTACAAGGATAACCTCCACCCCTTGCCTATAAAAAGAGACCTCCACCACCCTTCATAACCGTAGCACACATATATCATATTCACGCCTAAGACACAAGTCTAAGCCTTCCTTTGCACGCCCAAGCACCTCCTCCAAGCCCTATTGCCGCATCCCCTAAGCCCCCCTCACTGCCGTGAATCATCTTCCTCCACTCCCTCCATTCATGCCTAAGCCCTTACATACTCCCCTTACTTTGCCGCATTCTGCCCCATCACAGCCCTCAAAACACGCCACAAACAGCCCCTTTCACTGCCCTAAAGTCGCCACAAACAGCCCCTACACATAGCCTCACTGCACACCTGAAACCGAGACTCAAAAATGCCCCTCACTGCCCACCAAACTGCCGCACATCACAGCCCCATTCTGCCCAGTTTTTGCTGCGATTTTGACCCATAAAACAGCCCTGAAATCACCTAAAAACTGCACAAAAAAACTGCACAAAGTTCCCCCTAAAACCCCTTAAAACCGCAAGCCAATTAGCCTTCAAAATCACCCAAAACAGTCCCCTAAATAACCAAAACAGTGACCTGAAACGTAGCAGCGAAACAGCAGCGAAACGGACCAAAAAAAGCAGCCCGAACATCAAAACAACGAGGAAAGACGTTGAGTAAACAAATCGGAAAAGTAGCGGATCATTCACCCTTCCAACGGACGTATAACGCCCTTTCTTGAGACGACAAAAGAGGTTAGACCTGAGGGCACCTTTTCACTTGTATCTTTCGTTTTATTTTATTTATTTTAAAAATATTATTGCAGGAGAGTCGTTTGAGGCATGATGTGATTGTTGGATGAGCGGGATATGTGTTCCCTTTTGTGGTATATCGGATGGAAACCCGGACGTAAATTCCGTAGCCGATTCCGAATGGACGGTAGTGCGGTTTGTACTCGGGATACAATGCCACGTATCACTTAAGAGACACGTATTTTGTCTCATCCAAATTTGTATTTGAGCATGTTTTAGTTTATAGGTCGTTATTTATTACTTTAAACATGATTTAATTTGTTTTTGTTATTTAATTTTTAAGCATGATTACGTTATTTTTAGGCATGATAATTTTGTTTAGTTTATGATTATGTTTAAATAGTTATTTTTTATTTTGGTTTAATGGCTCAATTGTGATATTGCGTGTTTGCCCGTTTAAAGACTTACTTTTCAAGCATGCAAACTTAGATTATGAGGTATTTTGATGAATGCATATTAGACGTAGATTACCCTTGGGCATGAATGTTGAGTAGACTCGGTTGATTTATTGCACAAATTATATCATCACAAGTGACATAAGTAAGGGACCATTCCGAACCCAACAGTTTGAGGTCTTCCATTGCGAGGGGTGAGTGCGGCCTTAAATCTTTGTCCCGGTTCACACCGGGTGGCGACTCCATCATTCTCCGGTTTAGTTCCCCGCGGACTACTCTGTACTCCCTCTAGGTCGCGAGCCTAGAACAACATGTGTCACGCAAGTTCTGTTGTCTATAGTCTGGCGACTCCACTGGGGATAGAGAATCGGCCCCGAAATCATGTCTTGTGATGTGTATAATTTGTGCATTAGTTGACCGTTTAAATAGTGGATTAAGGGGGTTAATCAAAGGCTTTGTTAAAGCTAGGTGATGGTTGGGTGTCTTCCTTCATTCACTACCTTTCGAGGAAAAGCTGTGAAGGCACCTAGATAATTATTACCCGTAGCTTGTTGTGATAGACTAGTTTGGAGGACTCATTGTTTATTCATGTCACCAAGCGATAAGAGCCTAAGAGGCTTGGGTATTTAAGAGAGTTCGCTCCACCCTCCATCTGGGGAATCTATAACGTGAAATCCATTCGACAGTTATCACACACCATAACTCGTTGGCACGTACCGTAAGGTATAAAAAGGGTGCGCTCACTTGGTCGCTTGAACCCTTGAGTGAGGAGTCCTAGTTGTGGGCAAACCTTCGTCAGCGAGAGCCTTTGTCCGCGCCCCGTGAACTCACTCTTGAACCTTAGCCATAAAGAACCAGTAGAAGTTATTTATTTTATATTAATGTGTTGGACCGCCGTCATTCGGATCCAGTTGGACCTTTTGTCAAAAGATGTGAACTTGTTGGGCCATTTAAACTAGGACGAGTTCGTGTCCTTTGACAGTTGAGCCAAAAGCTTCTAAAATACCGGTGAGCCATTTTGTGAATGGGCCTCTTATCATTCGAAGTCATTTAGCCATATCATCGCAAAGTGTAAACCTGTTGAGCCTTTTCGACTGGGACAAGTTTGCACCGCGCGATGGTGTGATTAAATATTTTAAAATGATAATGGGCCAAGTAGTTTAAAGTTTCTTTTTATAATTTTATCTATTACATGCATCGCACACATATACACTGACACATGGCCTTAAAAGAGGCAACATAGATTCTCGTTGGGTTAGGGAAGAGGGCAGATTAATCAAACGACATCATCAAATATGAGCGAATCTGTTAATGAGGGGTCTCGGATGGATCAGATTGAAGCGAATCTCGCCAAGATGACAGAACAGATGCAGACTCTGACTACTGACGCCATGACTATATGGCTGTACCCCGCGCTGCAGGAGGATCTGAGAATGAGAGGCATGAAGGGCCTCCAAGGGGTTTGAATGATGATGCTTCGGTGTTTGATGATGACTTGGTTGACTATGCCACCGGGAGAATGGCTGGTACCCAGTTTGAAATGCAAAGGCTCCGTGATCAGATGGAGTCTGTCACCTATAAGCTAAGGGGGAAGCATGAGGATTTGTTAGATTATGATTCAATGACCTTCGAGGAGCAGCTGCCGGGACAGTTTAAAATGCCTGACATTGCTAAGTTTAATGGGAATGGGGACCCGAGGGTCCATTTGCGGCAGTATGTCTCAGTGATGAGTTCGGTTGGCCTATCTCAGCGCCAAGTTCAGAAAATGTTCGAAATGTCACTCAAGGGTGCACCTGTGGTTTGGTATTATAGCCTTGAGAATAAGGTTAAAGAGGATTGGAGGGAGTTGGCTGATGCCTTCTTGAAGCAGTATGTAACTAACTTAGAGATCGACTTGTCGCTCCGCGACCTGGAGAACACTAAGCAAAAGCCGGAGGAGAGCTTTAAGGAATACATTGACCGCTGGAGAAGCCAGTTATTGAAGATGTAGACCAGGCCTTCCGAGAAAGATTAGATTAAGATGATCATCAAGGGGACCAAGCCCTCGATCTATGGTAAGTTGCGGAGGATGACCTCCATGATTGCAGATTTTCGACAGCTGAGGGAAACCGTCATGGATATTGAAGAAGAGGAAGCCGAGAACAGGAAGTTCTATGGTCTAAACAGGAGAACTGTTAGAGGATCATCATGTGCTAAGCCTGTCTCTGCTGAGGTGGCCGCCGTCAGAAATCGGCGCTTTTCAAACCTGGGAAGGCCTTTATCCAAAGTGTTCGAGAAATTGGCAAGACAAGGACTTCTCAAACCCTTGGAACCTCGACCACTTCCCAATCCCCCACCACCACACTATAACCTGAACCTTTATTGTCACTTTCACCAGCAAAAGGGCCACGGCACTGATAACTGTGGTCGCCTCAAACACGAGATCCAAGACTTAATCGACTCCCGTAAAATTCCCGACCCTGAGAAAGAGCAGCCAAACACACACCGCAACCCCTTGCCCATTTATCACTCCGTCCCCCCACCAGCCTACATTATCAACTCTGGCTTGCCTGAGGACCTTGTCCTCCAAACCCTCGACCAAACAGCCTTTTACCTGGGTGTTTGGGACATTAATAGTGAAGATGAGACAGAACTGAAGAAGGATTTCTGGGAAGACTTCTCAAGTGGTGGTGAGGAAGAAGAAGTAAAAGGCATGACCCGGAGTGGGCGGTTTTACAATAATACTACTGAAAAAGGGAATGAAGTGCTGACAGATGGCCGAGAGTGGCTGAGAATGCTGAGCCTGCTGAGGGAGACGTGGTGCTGAGGCAACTGAAGAAGACCCGAGCACACTTGAGTATTTGGGAATTGTTGTGCGCATTTGGAGAGCATATGCGGGCTATGGTAGAAGCGCTGAGCAGAATAGTGGTACCCGATGATGCAAATCCGGTGATTTCGTCGGGTCGGTGCAGAAAGAGGCTCTACAGATAACTTTCTCAGATGAAGAACTTCCAGCCGCCGAGGGAAGAAACCACAACAGGGCTTTGTTCATCCGACTGAAGTAAGAGGCAAGAAGACTTCTTGTGTGATGGTGGATGATGGCTCTTCCATCAATGTGTGCCCGTTGAAAATTCTGGCAAGGCTGGTATTAAGAAACTGAGTTGAGTCCTTCTGACATGACTATCAAAGCCTATGATTCTAGCAAGAGAGGAGTCGAATGTACTTTTGCTGCGGTAGTCAAAGTTGGTCCTTGAAGATGAGGTGGAGTTCACTGTGCTGGATATCCCGGCCACATTTGCCCTATTATTAGGAAGGCCCTGGTTCTATAAGCTCGGGGGCGTGCCCTCTACTTTGCATCAGATGATCAAATTCCCATATGGCGGGAAAATTGTCACCATCCGAGCCGAGGTGGATAATGCCGTAGCCGCTTTGGAAATACAACCTTTCACCAGGTTTCCAAGTATCGGAAACTTTTGAGGAATAGGTGGATCCCAAGGTGGCCCGAATTATGGATAAGATGAAGTTTGAGCCAGGCCAAGGTTCGAAACTACCAGATTTCAATGGGTAGAATACTCGAAAGGATTTGGGATACCGTTCTGACAAGGATAAGCCCAAGGCCAAAAGAAAGGGCTGAAGTTGATGGAGTGCTTTGTGAAGGCTTCGGGATATCAAGGAGAACCCGAACCAGTGGAAGTCAACGGGATTGTAGTGCCCGGATTCGAGATTTTCCAAGATATGCTTGGTGAAAAGCCGCTGGCGGGAGAAGTGGTGAAGAAGAAAGACGAGAAATGGGAGGAAGAACTGATGAAGTTGGAAGGCCTGACTCTCGAGGAGGATAAGGAGACTGAGAAGAGCCCAGTTGCGGAGGAAGAAGTGTCGGTAGACGATGAAGACATTTATCTTCCTGATTTATTTGAGTGTATTCCCGCATTTGTTAGCAATAAAGACAATCATTTTGCTTACTTGCCCGAGTCTATTCCTTTTAACTTGCATGACATAATCATATTTGATATCAACTCAACTAAAACAAATGCATTCAACCTTGGTAAACAAATCCATAAAACAAATGCATTCAACCAAGGAAGTCTTAATTTCAAGTGAAGTTACTGCCGAAGAACGGAAAAATCTGGAAGAAGTGTTGGTAAAATATGCCAAAGTGTTTGCTTGGTCTTACGAGGACATGCCCGGGGTAGATAGAAGTATTGCCCAGCATGCGATTCCAACCTATCCGAATATGAAGCTAGTGAAGCAGAAGCGCCAAATAATGAGACCCGAATGGGCTGAGAAGGTCAGAGAGGAGGTTAAGAAGCAAATCAACGTGGGATTCCTGGTGTTGGATAATCTAATCCATGTCCCAAGATCAAAAGAACAAGCAAAACATATAAATGAATGAACAATATTGAAGTATGGCGGAATCATACTCACAAAGATCGGAATGCGGATGCGTTGATGAAACAAAAAATTTCTCCTTTGTGCAGTGAGGGTTTCGGCCAAACAGAAAAGAGAAGCTCCAAGCAATTTTGATCCTTCCAAGCTCTAAGATGAGTTTCCCATAACACCTTTGTATGATCCCTTGATGGTGCTAGCCAAAGATGTGTATTTTATGTTCCAAACATGCACAAATTCTTCAAGTTTTTGCAACAAAAACAGAAAAGTGGAGAGCCAAAACTGCAGTGAAGTTTTCGGCAATGTGAGAGAGAGGAGAGATCTGATTTTTTGTTAGAAAAATCAATTTATATTTATGCCATAATATTTATTAATTAATAATAAACTTATGACACAAATCATGCAATGGTTTAGAGTGTCAAACACTCAATTTCCATGCAAAACCCTTGAGTGCATTGTACGCTATCTCCATGCAATGCATCAACAATTAAATAATGCATATAATGACATGTGTCATGTGGGCCCCACACGTTTCCAAATGAAAGTGGGCCCACGTGCACTCACGCGTTCGGGTTCGATATTTCCGAAATACCGAACTTACGTCGCGACGTTAATTAAATCGAATTTAAATAAATAATTGCGCCTAGCGAAATTATTATTTACGTCGCTAACGAATTAATTCTAAATTAACTCGTTTGCCCGAATTAAAATCTAATTTTAATTTCGCGTCGAAATCGAATTTCGATTATTATATCGAATATAATAATTTTACGATTAATTCCAAATTAATCGTTCTCTCTCTTTATATAGACTTTATCCAAGATAAAGTATCTCCGTAATTAATCCAAGATTAATCGAGTTTGAATCATATGTCATTGGTGAATCTTCGGGAAGCGACCCAAGAGATCTCTAGATATGTTGGCAGTAAATCCGGTTGTCGAACTATCCGAACACGTACGTACCAAGTACTACGTTTTTACCGATTTACAAGACAAGGTTAGCCTCTAGCAAAACGCCATGTCTACCCAATTCTCTAGAAATATTCTTATTGGAATATAAGATCTATAACAGGCGTAGTATACCGTAGTATAGTGTATATCGAACTAGTATCGGATGATCACATGTAAGGCCTGGGGCTGGAGATGTGTCTGCCCCGTACGATAAACATATGGACATCAAGCAACCAGTCTCTTTGAATCGGATAATCCTGACCTAGTCATATTATCCCGATGGTTGCAACCATTATAGAGTACTAGTTCTGTATCCCTCGCGATCATCATCTCCATATGTCTGAAGTGATACTTCCATCTTGACATCACACCCAATACACTACGATTCTCGATAAACCCAGAAGAGGTGTACACAGAACCCGTTAAAGCCCTGGACCACCAAAACTAAAGTTTACCGATTGTCGTAAGTACTAGCGATGCAAGTCTCAGGTTAAGATCATATGCACCTACCCTGAAGCGGACTCCCATAGACACGCAGACATACTACCAATGGGACTCCGCAGGGTCTATCCAGAGCGAAGCTGTTTTCCGTACCATCGGTAAAACACAACCTCCTACCGCACTTGCATAAGTATCCAATACTTAAATATATGAGAACTATGCCGTTGTGCCCTCACAACATGCACAAGTGCAATACTAGTCTATTCCGCATTATCGATGTCCAATCTCGATAATACTACGACTAGGGATATTTAATGATTAAACCTTTATGGATTGATACCGTCTCATATCATTACAATCCGGAACTAATCATAGGGACTTTTACCATTTATATATCAAAGTAAATAAAGTACAAAACGGTAAAAGGCAATTTCATTACTACATAGTTAATTTTGTACAATAATACAATATCATTTACAAAATAGTGACGCCATGGGTCATTACTGTCTAACAATCTCCCACTTGGCCTATAGCCAGTCACTCAAGCATCTAATACCTGAACTATGTACATGTCGCTCAACTTTTCCCGAGGAATAGCCTTCGTCAGCGGATCTGCAATATTATCCTCTGATGCGATCTTTTCGATCTTCACATCGCCACGATGTATGATCTCTCAAATCAGATGGAATCGTCGAAGAACATGTTTGGATCGTTGATGAGACCTTGGTTCCTTAGCCTGTGCTATAGCCCCGCTATTGTCACAATACAATGGAACGGGCTCAGCTGCTAACGGAACTACTCCTAATCCAATTAGAAATTTACGGATCCAAACTGCCTCTTTTGCTGCTTCAGCTGCTGCAATGTACTCCGCTTCAGTTGTTGAATCGGCAACAATATCTTGCTTGGAAGATTTCCAGCTCACTGCTCCGTTATTCAAGCAAAATATGTACCCGGTTTGCGACTTGAAGTCGTCTCTGTCGGTTTGGAAACTTGCATCGGTATATCCAGATACCTCAAGTTCTCCATCTCCATAGATTAAGAAAACATCCTTAGTTCTTTTAAGATACCTAAGGATACTCTTAACCGCCATCCAGTGATCCTGTCCTGGATCGGCCTGATATCGACTGCACATGCTCAAAGCATAGGACACATCAGGTCGTGTACATATCATGGCATACATGATCGATCCGACTGCCGAGGCGAACGGAGTCCGACTCATGTTGTCTCTCTCATCTTGTGTTTTAGGACACATGTACCTAGATGGATAGACGCCATGTGATGTTGGCAACAGTCCCCTCTTGGACTGATCCATGTTGAATCTCTTCAACACTTTATCATATATGTACTCTGGGAGAGTCCAAGTAGCCTTCTAGATCTATCCCGGTAGATCTTTATTCCTAGAATAAAAGCTGCTTCTCCCAGATCTTTCATGGAGAATTTCAATGAAAGCCAAGCTTTCACCGACGTTAACATGGGAATGTCATTGCCTATAAGCAATACATCGTCGACATAAAGGACAATAAAAGTCAGTGCACTCCCACTAACCTTCTTATATACACAAGGATCATCTACGTTTTGAGTGAAATCATATTCTTTTATGACCTCATCAAAACGTTGGTTCCATGACCTCGATGCTTGCTTCAGTCCATAAATGGACCGATTTAACTTACAAACCTTGTTTGCAAGTCTTGGTGCGATAAAACCGTCAGGTTGTTGCATATAAACATCCTCCAACAGGTTTCCGTTAAGGAAAGCGGTTTTAACGTCCATCTGCCATATTTCGTAATCGTAATATGCAGCTATCGCAAGCATTATCCGAATGGATTTAATCATGGCAACGGGTGAGAAAGTTTCGTCATAATCAACTCCAAGTTGTTGACGATACCCCTTCGCTACGAGCCTAGCTTTGTACGTTTGTACGTTGCCATCCATGTCTGTCTTCTTCTTGAAGACCCATTTGCATCCAATAGGCTTTACGCCTTCTGGTGCATCAACCAGTGTCCAAACTTGGTTGGTATACATGGAATCCATTTCGGCCTTCATGGCCTCTTGCCATAAAGTGGATTCGATACTTGTATCGCTTCCTCATACGTAGCCGGTTCAGTATCCTCAATAAGATTAATATCTACATGAGGTGAGATCAGGAATCCATACCTCTCAGGTATTACCCTGACTCTCTCCGACCTACGTAGTCCTTGTGTAATTGAAGATTGTGGTTCAGTCTCATCCTGGATGGACTGTTCATGTTCCGTTCTCGATTCATTGCCAAGAACAATATCACTACGACTTTCATCGAGATCTACTTTCCTCCCACTAAACACTGCATTTAGGAATTCCTTTTCAAGGAAAACCGCATGTAGAGCAACAAATACTTTGTTCTCTTGTGGGTAATAGAAGTAATATCCTTTGGTTTCCCTAGGATATCCAACAAATAGGCATTTATCTGATTTGGGTTCAAGTTTGGTACCTTCCAAACGTTTGACGTATGCCCAGCAACCCCAAATCTTCAGGAATGAGAAACCTGGTTTCTTTCATGTCCATATCTGATACGGAGTCTGTTCAACAGACTTTGACGGAACCCTATTCAAAATAAGAATTGCACTTTCTAATGCATGTCCCAGAAGGATATAGGTAGCTCAGTGCGACTCATCATCGACCTTACCATGTCAAGCAAGGTACGGTTTCTCCGTTCAGACACACCATTTAATTGTGGTGTTCCAGGAGGAGTCCATTGTGAAAGAATACCATATTCTTTCAGGTAATCTTGAAACTCATTACTTAAGTATTCGCCACCACGGTCCGACCGTAATGTTTTAATACTCTTGCCTGTTTGTTTTTCAACTTCGTGTCGAAACTCTTTGAATTTCTCAAAAGTTTCCGACTTGTGCATGATTAGATACACATAACCATAACGCGATGCATCATCCGTAAAGGTTACGAAGTATCGGTATCCACCTCTAGCCTAGCTAGACATGGGCCCACAAACGTCACTATGAACGAGGGCTAACAGTTCAGTGGCTCGTTCACCTTTACCACTAAAAGGTGATTTAGGCATTTTGCCTAATAAACAAGATTCGCAGACGTCATATGAATTTGGATCAAATCCGTCCAAGTACCAACTCTTTGAAAGTGTGGATATGCGAGTCTTGTTGATGTGTCCCAGAAGACAATGCCACATATAAGTTTCTTCCTTTGGATTACTCATTTTGAGCCTTTTGTTTGTTATTTTACGTTTTGGAGATTTGTTTATATTCAAAATATAAAGACCATTATTTGCATCGGCACTGCAAATTTCTGCATCATTTTTATATAAATAACACATGGGTTTTTAAATACAAAAGTGTACCCATACTGGGTTAACAAAGATACAGAAATAATATTCTTAGTTAAACTAGGAACAAAATAACAGTCATTTAGTTCAAGTACATGCCCCGAGGGCAGTTCCAAAACAAAAGTGCCTACGGCCAAAACAGCAACAGAAGTTCCATTTCCAACTCGTAGATCTACCTCCCCCGAAGCCAGTCTCCTGCTATCATGCAGATCCTGCACATCAGTACAAATATGAGAACCACAGCCAGAATCAAAAATCCAATTTTTATTAAGACTAGAAGTAGTCATATTTATCTCAATAACAAACATACCTGAGGCCGGTGCCTTGCCCGCCTGTATGTCCTCTTATGTCCCTTGTTCATGCGGCAGTCACGTTTCCAGTGACCTTTCTTGCCGCATTTCAGGCAAACATCTTGAGACTTGTCCCTTGGCTTCCCAGAAGCCTTTGTTGACTTGGCCTTGCCTTTGTTTCTATGCTTTTTCTTCTTAACACCCCCAGTTGCCTTGAGCCCAGCTTTCGGCGTTTGAGATGTTGATGCAAAGTGCGCCTCGCGCTTGTTGCCTTTCAGAAGCTCTTTCTCTGACTCCTTGAGAATCGACAATAACTCTCCAAGAGTATCATCCGAATTCATCAATTTGTAGTTGATGACAATCTGTTTCCAAGTATCGGGTAGTGACTGTAGAATTACATCTATAGCCAGCTCAGCCTCCAAGACTATACCCATATTAGCCAATTCATCAAGATCGGCTATCATTTGAGTCCCATGGACCTCAACAGAACTACCATCAGTCATACGGGGGAGCGAAAGATTTTCTTCACCAACTCGTACCTTGCCATCCGCTTATTAGTGCGGTGAAGATCTTGCAATCTTGCCATCATATTATAAGGATCCAAGTCCCTATTCTGGCGGCGAAAGTGTTGAGTCATTGAAGCAAGCATGATCGACTGAGCCGTGTCACAATCATCACTGTGAGTTTTCCATAACTCCAGCTCAAGTGGCTCAGTGGGCTTAGGCCCGAGAGGTCTTTGTATCGTATACAGTATCCTCTCCGCCCCAAGGACTATCCTTAGGTTCATTTCCCAATCAGCGAAGTTTGTCCCCTTAAAGACATTGTCACCCATGATGATGTCTCGGACATTTACCTTGCTTGCCATCTTAACTACGATAGTCCAACTATCTAGTTAACGATATATGGGTACAGTCAAACTGTTACAAGAAAAATAACATTTTATTAGTCCAACTAATTGTTAAAATATTGACGAAATAAAATTTTTTTTTTAAGCGCGTAAAGCTAAGTATCTGAATGAAATTGCAAATTCAATACTAGCCTCCCACTATTTTCTACAAGTCTCTAACCCTCTGTTGAGTACTCTGGAAATCCAATTTCCTAGTGGGCTAGGATCCCGTTAAATAACACACAACCTTGACTTTGGCCAACAAGTTGTATGATATTTAACTAGGTAGATCTCGAAGATCAATTGGATCCCATCCAATTCGTAGATCCGGTAGGTGGACATCCAAGTTCGAAACATATATATCTAATACATATGTCCATGTATCCAATACATTTTCTAACCATTTCCTCTGAATCAACTAAGCCTTGGCTTTGGCACAACAAACCTAATGATTCCAGTTAAGCGGGACCCATTGACGAGGAAAGTTTCGTAATCAATGTCGATGGACAAGAAGTGATCTTGACTTTGGCCAACAAATCACAACTTGGACAGGACACCGATGTGGAACAAAACTCTCATGATTCAAACACATCCTCAATTGACAAAGGTCTTGACTTTGGCCAACAAACCAATGCCAATTTCGGATCTTGAGAAAGAATCATTCAACGGAAGGAAAATCGCTTAATATTGTTTGAGGGATTTTCGCGTAATTGGCAACCAATTAATTTATCTTTGTTAGGTCTCATCATCATACACCCTTAAGCATGCTTCTAAAACATCATAAAGCGCGCGTAAAGTAAAGTAATAGTGATATGCGGATGGATATATAAACAACTTGTTCCTAGAACAAATCACTCCCTTTCCTCTCCCCGCTAGCACTATTC
This sequence comes from Zanthoxylum bungeanum, assembly GCA_019454045.1. Classification (NCBI taxonomy): domain Eukaryota; kingdom Viridiplantae; phylum Streptophyta; class Magnoliopsida; order Sapindales; family Rutaceae; genus Zanthoxylum; species Zanthoxylum bungeanum. Next base: position 45,295 of record SKCR01049947.1, read on the forward strand.
TACTTCTACCCAATTACATAATACAATAAGAGAAACCTCATTTACATTGAGGGGAATTAGGTGAGAAGAGAATACAAAGAGATAAAGAGATAAGGCTGGACACGCAGGTCCAATTTATAAATTCCAAATTTACAATAATTTCTAAAATTACCCTTCCCTTCTAATATCCATCCGATATACACTATTCATACAACACACATCATTCATTCATTCATTCAAGGCATGTTATACAACCAATCAAATCCATTTAATTAGTCTTTAATTAGGTGACAATACAATGTTCAAACAATTGTTTGCATTTGCGCGAGTTCAACTCGTTTTGAGAATAAATACTTATAGTATGAATTCACGAATTATATCGAACTACTCGTTAAATCCAATTAAGTCGTATTCAATACTAATCCTTTATTTAATTCTAAATTAAATATTTACACTTTTATTGTGCTTTTATAACTTAGATTCCAAATCTAGTACTATTGGGTCTCAAAGCCCAACTAACATCTAATGTTCGTTTAATTAAAGTCCGATGGGCTTCTATTGATTTCATTAGGCTTGGGCCTTGGTCAATGTGGGTCAAACCCAATTTCCAAGCCCAATAAGGAATCACCCTCATTTGCCATAAAAATCAATATCAAGCCCATAAGGCGCCAATTAAACATAAAAGCCCATTTATTACATTTGGACTTAAATGGTGTGATTTAGGCCCATTTTGGATCCAATCCAAATGGTCCAAATCTACTTGGCCCAACCAAGCCCATTTATGTCCAAATATAATAGTTTAGGCCCAATTCAAAATTAAGCCCAATTAACCAAGTTTTAAAATTCCAATTTTATAACTTAATTAATTAAAGTGTATTATCATGATTAATCCTTAAATCAATATTCCCAAAATATCAAATTAATCCATTAATCATATTTTTATTTAAATATATGTCCAACATTATTTAATCAAAAAATCAAGTCCCTAATCTTCTTCCATGCATTCGGCCAAGGTGATGAAAAATTACCGATTTCGTTTTCAATCCAATCGAATCACAAATCGTCATTTTATGTTCGTTTAAAGTCATCCCATTATCTTTATAAACAACAAATCATCATCTCCATGGTCTAGGTAGTATTCGGCCAAGCCTCTCCAAGAGGGGAAAAATTAATCCAATTTATTTTTCATGAAATTGATAATGTATAATCAATTTTGCCCAAAATTTACCCTAATATATTTGCATGCTCTTTAAGCTCAATGATACCATTGTTGGATAATCTAATCCATGTCCCAAGATCAAAAGAACAAGCAAAACATATAAATGAATGAACAATATTGAAGTATGGCGGAATCATACTCACAAAGATCGGAATGCGGAAGCGTTGATGAAACAAAAAATTTCTCCTTTGTGCAGTGAGGGTTTCGGCCAAACAGAAAAGAGAAGCTCCAAGCAATTTTTGATCCTTCCAAGCTCTAAGATGAGTTTCCCATAACACCTTTGTATGATCCCTTGATGGTGCTAGCCAAAGATGTGTATTTTTGTTCCAAACATGCACAAATTCTTCAAGTTTTGCAACAAAACAGAAAAGTGGAGAACCAAAACTGCAGTGAAGTTTTCGGCAATGTGAGAGAGAGGGAGAGATCTGATTTTTTTTACAAAAATCAATTTATATTTATGCCATAATATTTATTAATTAATAATAAACTTATGACACAAATCATGCAATGGCTTAGAGTGTCAAACACTCAATTTCCATGCAAAAACCCTTGAGTGCATTGTACACTATCTCCATGCAATGCATCAACAATTAAATAATGCATATAATGACATGTGTCATGTTGGCCCCACACGTTTCCCAATGAAAGTGGGCCCACGTGCACTCACGCGTTCGGGTTCGATATTTCCGAAATACCGAACTTACATCGCGACGTTAATTAAATCGAATTTAAATAAATAATTGCGCCTAGCGAAATTATTATTTACGTCGCTAACGAATTAATTCTAATTAACTCGTTTGCCCGAATTAAAATCTAATTTTAATTTCGCGTCGAAATCGAATTCGATTATTATATCGAATATAATAATTTTACGATTAATTCCAAATTAATCGTTCTCTCTCTTTATATAGTACTTTATCCAAGATAAAGTCTCTCCGTAATTAATCCAAGATTAATCGAGTTTGAATCATACGTCATTGGTGAAACTTCGGGAAGCGACCCAAGAGATCTCTAGATATGTTGGCAGTAAATCCGGTTGTCGAACTATCCGAACACGTACGTACCAAGTACTACGTTTTTACTGATTTACAAGACAAGGTTAGCCTCTAGCAAAACGCCATGTCTACCCAATTCTCTAGAAATATTCTTATTGGAATATAAGATCTATAACAGGCGTAGTATACCGTAGTATAGTGTATATCGAACCAGTATCGGATGATCACATGTAAGGCCTGGGGCTGGAGATGTGTCTGCCCCGTACGATACACATATTGGACATCAAGCAACCAGTCTCTTTGAATCGGATAATCCTGACCTAGTCATATTATCCCGATGGTTGCAACCATTATAGAGTACTAGTTCTGTATCCCTCGCGATCATCATCTCCATATGTCTGAAGTGATACTTCCATCTTGACATCACACCCAATACACTACGATTCTCGATAAACCCAGAAGAGGTGTACACAGAACCGTTAAAGCCCTGGACCACCAAAACTAAAGTTTACCGATTGTCGTAAGTACTAGCGATGCAAGTCTCAGGTTAAGATCATATGCACCTACCCTGAAGCGGACTCCCATAGACACGCAGACATACTACCAATGGGGACTCCGCAGGGGTCTATCCAGAGCGAAGCTGTTTTCGTACCATCGGTAAAACACAACCTCCTACCGCACTTGCATAAGTATCCAATACTTAAATATATGAGAACTATGCCGTTGTGCCCTCACAACATGCACAAGTGCAGTACTAGTCTATTCCGCATTATCGATGTCCAATCCTCGATAATACTACGACTAGGGATATTTAATGATTAACCTTTATGGATTGATACCGTCTCATATCATCACAATCCGGAACTAATCATAGGGACTTTTACCATTTATATATCAAAGTAAATAAAGTACAAAACGGTAAAAGGCAATTTCATTACTACATAGTTAATTTTGTACAATCAATAATACAATATCATTTACAAAATAGTGACGCTATAGGTCATTACTGTCTAACACCTGGAAGTAGTGAAAAACCCCGAGTGGTTGGCTAACATTGTACCTGTGCCAAAGAAGGATGGTAAAGTCAGAATGGTGTTGATTACAGAGATCTTAACAAGGCATGCCCGAATGATGATTTCCTTTCCCGCATATAGATGTACTTGTTGATAGCGCAACTTTGTCTTCCATGTACTCATTTACGGATGGGTTCTCAGGGTACAATCAAGTGCTCATGGCTGAAGAAGATAAGCATAAGACCGCCTTTGTTACAGAATGAGGCACATATTGCTACAAGGTGATGCCATTTGGGCTTAAGAATGTGGAGCCACTTATCAGCGGATGGCCACTACTTTGTTTCATGACTTAATGCACAAAGAGATTGAAGTATATGTAGATGACATGATGGTGAAGTCAGAGACAAGAGATAGGCATATAGAAGCATTGGAAAAGTTCCTTGAACGAGTTGACAAGTACAACTTGCGGTTGAATCCCAAGAAGTGTGTATTCGGAGTAACGTCGAGTAAGTTACTCGGCCATACAGTTGGAATGGGTGTAATAGAAGTGGATCCTGAAAAGATCAAGGCTATTACAGAAATGCCAGCACCAAAGACTGAGAAAGAAGTCAGGGCTTTCCTTGGGAAAATCCAGTATATCAGTCGGTTCATTTCAAAGTTGACGTAAGTGTGTGAGCCTATCTTCAAGCTGTTAAAGAAATACCAACCAGTAAAGTGGAATGAGCAGTGTCAAGAAGCATTTGACAGAATCAGAGAATACTTAGTGAAGCCTCATGTTCTGAAACCTCTGAGGCAGGGTAGACCATTGGTACTTTATCTAGCTATTGAACCCGAGGCACTGGGGGCGATGATGGTACAAGCTGATGAGACGGGAGTAGAGCATGCAGTCTACTACCTCAGTAAGAAGTTGCTTCCGTACGAAGCCCGTTATCAGGAAGTGGAGAAGATCTGTCTAGCAGTAGTATGGGCGTCCAGGAAATTGCGCCATTACTTCCAATCCTATAAGATCCAAGTGGTAGCAAAGGAGAATCCTTTGAAATATCTGCATTCGATGCCGTCGCTAGTTGGCAAATTGGGAAGATGGTTGGTGTTACTGACAGAATTTGATATCGAGTACCTCACTTCCAAGGTGATCAAAGGACGAGTTGTGGCAGAGTTCTTGGCATTGTAACTTGTGGAAGGGGATCCAAGCTATAGCAGTCCAATGATGGAAGATGTATTTTGATGGAGCAGTGAACTGCAAATGAGCCGAAATCGGTATTGTGATAGTAACCCCTGGGGGAGAGACTTTGCCTATGGCCAAGAGGTTGACGCTCAGAGTGAATAACAACATGGCTGAGTATAAAGCATGTGCATTTGGCTTGACTGCATTAATAGCCTTGAGAGCTATGAACGTGGAGGTTTACAGAGACTCAATGTTGGTGATCCGACAGATGGAAGGAGAATGGGAGCTAAAGGAAGAACGGTTGAAGCCGTACTTGTTCAATCTCAGGAGTCTAGCAAAAATTATCTTTGATTGTAAATTTCAGCACTTGCCACGGGAATAAAATCAAATGGCAGATACGTTGGTGACACTATCCGCGACTTGGGAGAATCCGGAGAAATTGGTAATGAGACCACTTGTGCTGACAACAGCGGGTAAGCCTATTTATGAGACAGAAAGAATCCTGGAAGTAGAGGTCGATGATGGAAAACCGTGGTACCATGACATTCAGAGGTATCTGGAACATGGAGAACTCCAGAGGAAGCGAGCTGAAAAGACAGAATCGCCATTCAGAAGTTGGCTTTTCAGTACGTAAGTTTTAAAGGAGAAATCTACAAGAGGCAAGCAAATGGTATTCAGTTGAAATGTGTGAGGAAAAAAGAAGCTCATAAGATAATAGAAGAAGTGCATGCATGTGTGTGTGGACCACACATGAACAGATTGAACTTGTCCCGCAAGATCGTAAGACAAGGCTTTTACTGGGTAACCATGGAAGCCGATTGCGCAAAACTGGTGAAGCACTGTCATAATTGTCAAGCGCATGGGAATTTGAATCATTTGCCGCATACAGAGTTACACGGGTTGTCAGAGCCATGGCCTTTCTCAGCTTGGGGAATTGATATGATTGGAGAAATCCGGCCGAATGCATCGAATGTACATCGGTTCATAGTAGTGGCAGTAGATTACTTCTCAAAATGGGTAGAAGCCGAGTCGTTCCGTAATGTTACAGCAAAGCAGATATTGAAATTCATAGCCCGGAATCTCATTTTCGGTATGGTATGCCGCACCACGTGGTAACGGACAACGGAGTCCAGTTCCAAGGAGAGACAAAGGCGATGCTACAGAAGTATGGAATAGGCCATCACAAATCCTCACCCTACAGACCGTAAGCTAATGGAGCAGTCGAAGCAGCCAACAAGACGATCAAGACAATTTTGGCGAAGACAACAGAGAATTACAAAGACTGGGCTGATAAGCTACCGTATGCCCTGTGGGGGTACAGAACATCTGTGAGGACGGCGACCGGAGCTACGCCTTACTCTTTAGTCTATGGAATGGAATCGGTTATGCCGGTGAAAGTTGAGATACAGTCCATGCGGGTATTAGCAGAAGCAGAATTGCCTGAACGAGAATGGACCTCATAGAGGTTTGAATAGTTAGCATTGATGGATGAGAAGAGGATAAAGTCCTTGCATCACATGCAGATTTATCAGAAGAGGTCGGCTCGAGCATTCAATAAGAAGGTGCGTCCTACCAAGATCAAGAAAGGTGATTTAGTGCTTAAGCAGTCGAAGCCATCGACAACCGACCCAAGAGGGAAGTTCAGACCAAATTGGGAAAGACCCTACATCGTCCAGAAGGTAATGGGAAATGGAGCAGTAAAACTGTCAGACTTGGAAGGGAATGATTTCACAGAGCCGATTAATGTTGACAGATTGAAGCTGTACTTTGCCTGAGACTGAGTAGTCACCAGCAGAAGACCTAACCCGACGGGATAAGAAAACCCATGCATGCATGCATACACGTAACATATTTTGCATCATTTTTGTGTTTGTTTTGTTTTGTGTTCACAGGTTTTTGAAGAAGAAAAAGAGAAAGCGGCAAAGACAAGCCAATCAGAAACTGTGAGAGCACTGTATTGGATTCGGGTAGTAATCTGAGGGTCGAGGCCCATATGAGTTTGAGTTTCGGGTATGGATCCCAGGGGGCGAGGCCCATGTTGACAATAGCAGAGAGGAAGAATTCCTTGAAGTGAGTGAGTGAAAAAAAAAATCTTTGATAGTTAGACATATGTCCGTTGATGACATTGTGTGCTGTAGGGAAAAACCTATAAACTAGAAGTGCGAGACGCGCTCTTATCCGGTATCCTGAATGGATTGATCTCAGCTAGACTCATGAAGCACTTGATAAAGGTATCTCAACAGTAGAAGCCTGAGCAGTTGATGAGATGACTAGTTGAAGAGATGGTGGATCGGTGAATGACCGTTTGCCTGAATGTCCACCCTGATTTGCTTACGCTACGATACATGATATGGTTGGAAATAAAGAAAGAAAAGTCTCTGCAAATGAAAAGAAAAGAAATATATCGCATATAACCGATAACCGTGAAGCTACCCATGGGCGAGTATTAGGACCACCATGAGGAGAAATGCTACCTTAAAAATAAGGTGTGTCAAGAAAAGAAAAAAGAAAAGAGAAAAGAGAAAAAAAAAAGAATGAAAAGAGTGAAAAGAAAGAGATAATGCAACAAAAGAAGACCATATCATGTTGAGTATGCCGAAGTAATCACAGAAAGTGACCCATACATCCAAGTTGGTTAGACCCACTGGTCCGATTCTCCGAAGCGAAATCATCGAGTTGGCTAACTTAAGGAATAAGATGCGAAAGAGCCTTAGCACACGCACACTACGAGTCTAGTTTGGATCACATATTCAGAGGATTGGATTTGAGTATGTCGAGTACTTTGAAGGTTATTTGGTTTTGACGCGAAGCATCCGTTAAGGACAAAAATATGTTTAGCTATCAGGATTATCCCAAAGAGAGGCATTACAATGTGTCGAAAGAGAGTATTAGCATCAGTAGCAGTCTGGCCGGGTATGGCACTCTGGGGGCGAGTCCTACATCAGTATCAGTTTTGGGGCGAGGCCCGCATCAGTGACAGTTTGGGGGCGAGGCCCACATCAGTACCAGTCTGGGGGCGAAGCCCACATCAGTATCAGTCAGAGGGCGAGGTCCCTATTGCCATCGGTTTTGGGTCGAGGTGCCCCCGTTATCGGTTGTAGTTCCGTGTCGAGGTGCCCAGGGTTGAGGTGCCCACTACATCATCAGTTCGAGTGCAAGGTCCCTATTGTCAGCGGTCTTGGGTTGAGGTGCCCAGGGTCGAGGTGCCCCCATTATCGGTTGTAGTTCCGGGTCAAGGTGCCCACTACATCATCAGTTCGAGGGCGAGGTCCTATTGCCGGCGGTGTTGGGTCGAGGTGCCCAGGGTCGAGGTGCCTACTACATCATCAGTTCGAGGGCGAGGTCCCTATTGTCAGCGGTGTTGGGTCAAGGTGCCCAGGGTCGAGGTGTCCTCGTTGTCGGTTGTAGTTCCGGGTCGTGGTGCCCAGGGTCGAGGTGCCCACTACATCATCAGTTCAAGGGCGAGGTCCCTATTGTCAACGGTGTGGGGTTGAGGTGCCCAGGGTCGAGGTGCCCCCGTTGTCGGTTGTAGTTCCGGGTTGAGGTGCCTAGGGTTGAGGTGCCCACTACATCATCAGTTCGAGGGCGAGGTCCCTATTGTCAGCGGTGTTGGGTCGAGGTGCCCATGGTTGAGGTGCCCACTATATCATCAGTTTGAGGGCGAGGTCCCTATTGTCAGCGGTGTTGGGTCGAGGTGCCCCCGTTGTCGGTTGCAGTTCCGGGATGCGTCCCAGGGTCGAGGGCCCACTGCATCATCATCAGAGTTCACATTCGGTGGTTCAGGAACAACGCCCAGAGGACGAGGCGTCTCGCCACCATATCTACTACATCATCAAATAAGTTCGAAGCAGGAGGCAAGTCAGGTGGCAGCTGGCGAGCCAGGTAAGTAAAAATGCATTGCACGTACTTTGATAGAATTGTCATTATCACACACTGCACAAGTCCCATCAAAGTGGGGGCGACTGTAGGCACTGTATTTTTGCATATAAGTCCCTATGATGAGTCTCGTATGGAGACACTACCTCTTTAGTTGCGAAAACCGCGTGAAGCGGACGTTGGAAGGGTAAAGTTGGAAAATGGAATTTTTGTTGGATGTAATCCAGTTGTTTAGCTTCGGTTGCTTGTTGGACTTCCGTTTCAAAGCTCATCCTCGGCCCAAAACCCCCGTAGACCACTTAGCAAACCCATGAACCAAAACCCACGCCCAAAAGAGCCTTATTCACGCCCATTCCCCCCTTAATTAGGTAGATGCACATTTATCACATGCTTAAATCTAGACAAATCCCTCCCTAATTAAAACAAATCAAATCAAATCCCTATCCCAATCATGGCCAATCATTATCCTAAATTGTAGAGATTATATCCTTGTGTGACGCAGATTAGGAGATGTCACCATCAATGAGAAATCCTATTCCTTGTCGTACAAGGATAACCTCCACCCCTTTGCCTATAAAAAGAGACCTCCACCACCCTTCATAACCCTAGCAGACATATATCATATTCATGCCTAAGACACAAGTCTAAGCCTTCCTTTGCACGCCCAAGCACCTCCTCCAAGCCCTATTGCCGCATCCCCTAAGCCCCCTGTAGACAACAGAAACTGGACGACGCATGCTGTTCTAGACTCAGGGGCCTAGTTGGGAGTACGGAGTAGCCACGGGGGACTAAACCGGAGAATAATGGAGTCGTCACCCGGTGTGAACCGGGAAAATAAGATTTAAGGCCGCACTCACCCCTCGCAAGGGGAAGACCTCAAACTGTTGGGTTCGGAATGGTCCCTTACTTATGTCACTTGTAATGAAAGGATTTATGTAATAACTTAATCATGCTTGAGTAACATTCATTTCCAAGGGTATCATATTTCTATATTCGCATGCATAGCAATAAAACTTACACTCGAATTTACAAATCCCATGTCTAAGTTTATATTTAGCATATTTCCATATATGTCTATGTCCAAATTCAAACATGAAGACAATTTAACATTTCAAAAGCATACAACTTCACAAAAGCACAAACAAAGAACATTCTTACAAACATGCATACTAAGAGAAGGTATTCAAGTGTATAACAGAAAATAGATGGCTAAATAAGTAATACAAATGCGTAAAATTCAAGGAGATAACTATATGTTAAGATAGACATGTCATGATGGATATAAGAAGACCGTAAGCGTTCGCGTTGCGTTCGTAAACGCGTTCGAACGGTGAAGACAGTAGGTTCTCGTTCGTGTGGCGTCTGAAACGCGTTCGAACGGAAATGAGACAGTAGGTTCTCGTTCGTGTGGCGTCCGAAACGCGTTCGAACGGAAATGAGACAGTAGGTTCTCGTTCGTAGTGCGTCCGAAACGCGTTCGAACAGAATGAGACCTGATGCCACAGATGTGTGTGCGTTCGAGTAGCGTTTGATAACGCGTTCGAACGGTAGAGACAGAAGGTTCTCGTTCGTGATGCGTTCGATGACGCGTTCGAACGGTAACTGGCAGATTACATATATGCAGTTTTGGATGCGTCATTCAAACAAGATAACCACAAAGACATATCTAGTCACATAGACCCTTGAATCATGCATAAACATTGACATACTAAACAACTAAATCATGCTCAATCACAACAAACTAGTTATGCACAAAACTATAACATGTTAAACATCCTAATCATGCATAAGAAAACTAATAACACACTAGTCTAAATCATGCTCAAATACGAATTTGGTGAAACGGAATACATGTGTTTTTCAAGTGGTACGTGGCATTGTATCCCGAGTACAAACCGCATTACCGTCCATTCGGATTCGGCTACGGAATTTATGTCCGAGTTTCCATCCGATATACCACAAGAAATAACACATATTCCGTCCATCCGGAATCACATCACGCAATTAACATACTTTCTGAATCATGCATACTTAAATATCATAATTAACATGCTTTCTAAATTATCAAATCATGCGAAGAAGATAAGTATCATATGCCCTCAGGTCTAACCTTTTTTCGTCGTCTTTTGGAAGCGCGTTTCACGGCCGTCGGAAGGGTTGATGTTCCGCAACTTTTCTGGTTCACTGGTTCCCTTTTCCTTGGTTATCCCGATGATTTGCTCGCTGTTTTCCCTTCGCTTTGCTGCTGTGTTGCTGCTGTCTTTCCGACTTGAGAGGAGAAGACTTTGCGTGCTCTCCAAATGCTGAATATATGCCCAAATGTGTTTTATGTATCTTGATTTCTGCTAGCCTCCTCAAGGCAGAAAAATGTGTGTTTATATAGGCAATTTGGAGTGCATTTAATAGGTAGGCCAAGGGCAATTAATTTGATACCAAACTTGGTTGAAATGTAATGCATAATTGGATGGCTTTGTTGACATATACAAATGATAATTTGAAAATGAATCAAAGGTGGTGGGATGGTGATGGGCGTGGGGTGTAAGGAGTTAATGGTGTGGGGGGAGTGCTTGACTTGGTGAGGGAGGCCATTAAATGGTGTAGGGTTGGTTTAATAAATGGTTTGAAAAATTAATATTAAGGTAAAAGGTGAGGTCAAAGGTTAAAGTGAATAGGTAGAAGGTAAATCATGATGGAATAGTGTAAGGAGGTAGAAAATGGTGTCAAGGTCATGGGCCTCCTAGGTGGTGGGCTTGGTGCTTTTGGTAGGTTTGGGTATGGATTTGGGTTATTTTTGGGCCGAGCATAAGCGGAGATCCAACGAGCAAATCGAAGCTAGACAACCAAGTTAAATCCAACAATGATTCCAATTTCCAACTTTACCCTTCCGACGTCCGTTTCCTGCAACTTCCATGACATGAAAAGGTAGTGCCTCCTTACGAGACTCGTCATTGGGCATGATATGTAAAAATGCAGTGTCTACAGTCGCCCCCACTTTGATGGGACTTGTGTAATGTGTGACAATGACAGTTCAATCAAAGTTACGTGCAACGCATTTTTACTTACCTGGCTCGCCAGCTGCCACCTGACTTACCTGTTACTCGAACTGAGTTGATGCTACAGTGGACCTCGATCCTGGGACGCATCCCAATACCTGCAACGACAACGGGGGCACCTCGACCCTGGGCACCTGGGACCTGGGCACCTCGACCCTGGGCACTTCGACCCAGACTATAACGCAACGGGGGCACCTCGACCCTGGCACCTCGACCCAATACCGCTGCAAATAGGGACTTCGCCCTGAAATGATGATGTAGTGGGCACCTCGACCCTGGGCACTTCGACCCGGAACTACAACTGACAACGGGGGCACCTCGACCCTGGGCACCTCGACCCAATACCGCTGCAAATAGGGACTTCGCCCTTGAAATGATGATGTAGTGGGCACCTCGACCCTGGGCACTTCGACCCGAACTACAACTGAACGGGGGCACCTCGACCCTGGGCACCTCGACCAATACCGCTGCAAATAGGGACTTCGCCCTTGAAATGATGATGTAGTGGGCACCTCGACCCTGGCACTTCGACCCGGAACTACAACTGACAACGGGGGCACCTCGACCCTGGGCACCTCGACCCAATACCGCTGCAAATAGGGACTCGCCCTTGAAATGATGATGTAGTGGGCACCTCGACCCTGGGCACTTCGACCCGGAACTACAACTGACACGGGGGCACCTCGACCCTGGGCACCTCGACCCAATACTGCTGCAATAGGGACTTCGCTTGAAATGATGATGTAGTGGGCACCTCGCCCCCAAGCTGATATGATATGGGCCTCGCCCTCAAGCTGATAAAAGATGTGGAGCCTCGCTCCCAAGCTGATATGATATGGGCCTCGCCCCAAACTGATACTGATGTGGGCCTCGCCCCAAACTGATATGGGCCTCGCCCTCAAGCTGATAAAGATGTGGAGCCTCGCTCCCAAGCTGATATGATATGGGCCTCGCCCCCAGACTGATGAAGATATGGGGCCTCGCCCCCAAGCTGATAGGATATGGGCCTCGCCCCAAACTGATACTGATGTGGGCCTCGCCCCAAACCGATATGGGCCTCGCCCTCAAGCTGATGAAGATGTGGGCCTCGCTCCCAACTGATATGATATGGGCCTCGCCCCAAACTGATACTGATGTGGGCCTCGCCCCAAACTGATATGGGCCTCGCCCTCAAGCTGATATGACTGATTTATTTCAAACTATACTGCCCTCCTCGAGGTAGCCTTTGTAGCTAAACATATTTTCGTCCTCAACGAATGCTATATGTCAAAACCCGAGAACCTTCAAAGTACTCGATATACTCAAATCCACTCTTCTGAATGGGTGATCTGAACTAGACTCCTAGTGTGTGTGTGCTAAGGCTCTTTCGCAGCTTGTTCCTTAAGTAAGTTAATTTTGGTGATTTCGCTTCGGAGAATCGAACCAATGGGTCTAACCAACCCGGATGTCTTAATCACATTCCGTGATTACTTCAGCATACTCAATATGATATGGTCTTCATCTTTTTTTCTTTGGTCTTTTTTTTTTTTTTTTTTTTTTTTGACACACCTACCCTTTAAGGTAGCATTTCTCCTCATGGTGGTCCTAATACTCGCCCATGGGTAGCTTCACGCTTATCGGTTATAGGTGGTCTATTTTTCTTTTCTTTTTCATTGCAGAGACTTCTTCTTTGTTTCCAACCATATCGTATATCATAGCGTTAGTAAATCAGGGTGGACACCTAGGCAAACGGTCATTCACCGATTCGTCATCTCTTCAACTAGTCACCTCAGTAACTACTCAGGTTTCTACTACTAGGATCCCGTAATTAGGTGCTTGTGAGTCTAACTGAGATCAATCCATTCAAAATACCGGAAGAAAGCGTACCTCGCACTTATCGTTTCTAGGGTTTCTCCATTCGGCAACCAATGTCATCACCGGACATATGTCTATCTATCAAAGACTTTTCTCCGTGGGATTCTTCATTTCAACTGCTGAAAACATGGGCCTCGCCCCCCTTGGAACCCATTCCCGACGCTGATGCTGATTCATTCTCGAAATTGACAACACTATTGCTGCTTTGGTTGGCTTGCTTTTGCCGCTTTCTCTTCCTTCTCTCTTTTTTCTTTAAACCTGCAAATACAAAACAACAGAATAAATACGTGGGCCTGTAAGTATGCAAGTGCAGAGATACTCCCTTTTCGTGATGGGCTGGATCCTCATTGTGCTCCTCGGCGCTATATGTCCCTGGTCGTCCCTTGATGGTTCCCATCTGTTTGAAATCTGTAAAAAACGAAAACAAAACGAGAATGCAAGTTACGTGTATGCATGTATGTATTTCCTATCCCGTTGGGTTAGGTCTTCTGCCTGTTCCCTCGGTGACCGCTTAGTCCTCTTTCCCTCAGGCAAAGTACAACTTCAATCTGTCCACATTGATTGGCTCAGCGAACTCATTCCCTTCCAAGTCTGACAGCTTTTGCTCCATTTCTCATGACTTTCTGCACTATGTAAGGTCCTTCCCAGTTCGGTCTGAACTTCCCTCTTGGGTCTGTCGTCGTCGGTTTTGACTGCTTAAGTACCAAATCTCCTTTTCTGATCTCGATGGGACGCACTTTCTTATTGAAGGCTCGGGCCACCTCTTCTGATATATCTGCATGTGATACAAAGACTTCATTCTCTTCTCATCGAGCAGTGCCAACTGTGCAAACCTCTGTACAGCCCATTCTTGTTCTGGTAATTCTGCCTCTGCTAAAACCCTCATGGACTGTATTTCCACTTCCACTGGCAGTACCGCTTCCATCCCGTACACTAAAGAGTAAGGTGTTGCACCCGTTGCTGTTCTGACTGACGTTCTGTACCCCCATAAAGCATATGGTAATTTCTCGGCCCAATCTCTGTAATTCTCTGTCATTTTGGCCAAGATCGTCTTTATAGTCTTGTTGGCTGCCTCAACTGCCCCATTCGCTTGCGGTCTGTACGGTGATGACTTGTGGTGGCCTATCCCATATCTCTGTAACATCGCCTTCGTCTCTTTTTGAAATTGAACTCCGTTGTCTGTCACTACATGATGGGGCATACCATACCGACAGATGAGGTTCCGAGCTATAAACTTTGCCATCTGCTTTGCTGTAACATTACGGAATGATTCAGCTTCTACCCACTTCGAGAAGTAGTCTACGGCCACTACTATGAAGCGATGCCCATTCGATGCATTCGGTCGAATTTCTCCAATCATATCAATTCCCCATGCTGAGAAAGGCCACGGCTCTGACAACCCATGCAACTCTGTGTGCGGTAAGTGATTCAAATTACCGTGTGCTTGACAGTCATGACAGTGCTTTACCATCTTCGCGCAATCTGCTTCCATGGTTGACCAATAAAAACCCTGTCTCGCTATCTTGCGGGACAAATTCAACCCATTCATGTGCGGACCACATACCCCGGCGTGTACCTCTCCCATCACTTTCTGAGCTTCTTCTTTTCTCAGACATTTCAACTGAATGCCGTTCGCCTGTCTCTTGTACAGTTCTCCTCTCATAGTCATATACTGGGAAGCTAACTTCTGAATGGCTATTCTGTCTTTTCTACCTGCCCCTTCTGGGAGTTCACCACGCTCCAGATACCTCTGAATGTCAAAATACCAAGGTTTGCTGTCGTCGACCTCAACCTCCAGAATTCTCTCTATTTCATAAGCAGGTTTATTTGCCGTTATCAGTATCAACGGTCTCATCACTAACTTTTCTGGATTCTCCCAGGTAGCTGCAAGTGTAGCCAATGCATCTGCCATCTGATTCTCTTCTCTCGGTAAGTGCTGAAACTTACACTCTGGGATAACCTGTGCCAACTCTCTGAGATGAAAGAGGTAAGGCTTCAACCGTTCTTCTTTCAATTCCCATTCTCCTCGCATCTGCTGGATCACCAACATAGAATCTCCGTAGACTTCCACACTCTCGGCCTTCAAGGCCATCAATGCCGTCAAACCAAAAGCACATGCTTCATACTCGGCCATGTTGTTAGTCACTCTGAATGTCAACCTCTTGGCCATCGGCAAAGTCTCTCCCTCGGGGGTCACTATCACGATCCCAATTCCGGCACCTTTATGATTCACTGCTCCGTCAAAATACATCTTCCATCTCTGGATTGTTATTGCCTGGATCTCTTCATCTGGAAACTCAAACTTATACTGATCCCCCTCGACAGGTTGTAATGCTAGGAACTCTGCTACTGCTCGCCCTTTGATCACTTTGGAGGTGAGATACTCGACGTCAAACTCTGTCAACAATACCAACCATCGGCCCAGTTTTCCCACTAGTGAAGGCACTGAATGAAGATATTTCAGAGGATTCTCCTTTGCCACTACCTGGATTTTGTATGACTGGAAATAATGCCGTAGTTTTCTGGAAGCCCATATCACCGCAAGACAGATCTTCTCAACCTCTTGATACCGAGCCTCATACGGGAGCATCTTCTTACTCAGATAGTAAACTGCATGTTCTACCCCTGTCTCATCTGCCTGTACCACCATTGCCCCCAGTGCTTCTGATTCTACAGCCAAATACAGTATCAAAGGTCTGCCCAGCCTCGGAGGCTTCAATACAGGTGGCTCCACCAAGTACTCTCTGATCCTGTCGAAGGCGGTCTGGCATTGCTCGTTCCATCTCACTGGCTGATCTTTTCTCAACAGTTTGAAAACGGGCTCACATACTGATGTCAACTTGGCAATGAACCGACTGATATACTGAATTTTTCCCAAGAACGCTCTGACTTCCTTTTCTGTCTTTGGTGCAGACATCTCTGTGATTGCTTTGATCTTCTCGGAGGTCTACCTCTATTCCGCCCATTCCCACTGTATGGCCAAGCAATTTCCCTGATGTCACCCCAAACACACATTTCTTGGGATTAAGCCGCAGGTTGTATCTGTCAACTCTCTGAAGGAATCTTTCCAATGCTTCAATGTGCCCAACTCTTGTCTCTGATTTCACCATCATGTCATCCACATACACTTCGATTTCCTTGTGCATCAAATCATGGAAAAGTGTAGTGGCCATTCGCTGATAAGTAGCTCCTGCATTCTTGAGTCCAAACGGCATTACCTTGTAGCAGTAAGTGCCCCACTCAGTAACAAATGCAGTCTTGTGTTTGTCTTCCTCAGCCATGAGAACCTGATTGTAACCTGAAAATCCATCCGCAAATGAATACATGGCAGATAAAGCCGCACTGTCGACCAGGACATCTATATGTGGCAGGGGAAAATCATCTTTCGGACAAGCCTTGTTGAGATCTCTGTAGTCTACACACATCCTGACTTTCCCGTCTTTCTTCGGCACTGGCACTATATTAGCCAACCATTCGGGATACTTCACTACTTCCAGGAATCCCACATCTATCTGTTTCTTAACTTCCTCTCTGACTTTCTCGGCCCATTCCGGTCTCATCCGTCGGAGTTTCTGCTTTACTGGCCTCATATTCGGATAAGTTGGTATTGTGTGCTGGGCGATGTTTCTGTCTACCCCAGGCATGTCCTCATAGGACCAAGCAAACACTCTGGCATATCTGACCAACACTTCTTCTAATTTTTCCCTTTCTTCAGAGGTAACTTCGCTTGCAATCAGAATTACTTTGGGGTTCTCCAGCGTACCCAGGTTAAATGCAGTAGTTCTGGCAGAACTGATATCAAATATACTTGATTCATGCGGAGTAAATGGAAATGACTCAGGTAAGTAAGCAAAAGAAATGTCTTTATTGGATAATGCGGAAGTACATTCAAACAAATCAGGAAGGCAAATGTCTTCATCATCTATAGACACTTCTTCCTCTGCAATCAGGTCCTCCTCAGGCTTTTCATCCTCTCCCAGAGTCATGCTCTCCATCTTCATCAGTTCTTCCTCCCAATGCTCTTCTTCTTTCTTCTCAATTCCCTTGACTGTCAGCTGTTCACCCAACATATCCTGGAAGATCAAAACCCAGGTACCACAATTCCATTAACTTCCACAGGTTCAGGCTCTCCTTGATATCCTGAAGCTTTTACAAAATATTCCATCAGTTTCAGGCCCTTTTTCTTGGCCTTTGGCTTCTCTTCATCAGACTTGTACCCCAAACCCTTCCGAGTATTCTGTCCTCGGAAATCTGGCAATTTTGAACCTTTTCCTGGCTCAAACTTCATTTTTTCCATAATCCTAGCCACCCTAGGATCCACCCATTCTTCGAAAGTAGCTGACACCTGAAACCTCGTGAAAGGCTGTATCTCCAAGGCAGCCACGGCATTATCTGTCTCAGCCCGGATAGTGACAATTTCTCCTCCATACGGGAATTTGATCATCTGATGCAAAGTGGAAGGCACGCCCCCAAGTTTGTGAAACCAAGGCCTTCCCAGCAATAAGGCAAAAGTGGCCGGGATGTCCAGCACTGTGAACTCCACCTCATCTTCAATCGGCCCTACCTTGACCATAGCCACAAAGGTGCCCTCAACTCCCCGCTTACTGTCATCATAAGCCTTGATAGTCATACTGGAGGGGTCCAAGTCTGTTGCTTTCATACCCAATCTCGCCAAAATTTTTAGCGGGCACACATTGATGGACGAACCGTCATCCACCATTACACATGAAGTTCTCTTGCCCCTCACCTCGGCCCTGATAAATAGAGGCCTGTTATGATTCCTCCCTTCTGCTGGGAGTTCATTCTCAGAAAAAGATATCTGCAAAGCTTCTTTCTGAACTGACCCAACAAACATTGCGGGGTTGGCATCCTCCGATACCACAATCTTGCTCAAAGCCTCAACCATAGCCTGTCTATGCTCCCGAGATGCACACAGTAGTTCCCAGATACTCACTTGTGCTCTAGTCTTCCTTAATTGCCTTAGCACCATATCCTCCTCAGTATTTTCTGCAGTCTCAATCACTTCTCTACCATCTGTCAGGACTTCCTTACCCTTCTCTGCCATATCATTGTAAAAACGGCCACTGCGCGTCATTCCCCTTACTTCTTCTTCGTCACTGCTAGAGAAATCAAGCCAAAAGTTCTTTTCCTGCTCAGTCTCCTCTTCACTAGCACTGTCCCAGATTCCCAGGCAAAAGGCTTGAGGGTGAAAGGATTTTAGGACAAGGTCTTCCGGGAGGCCAGAATTGATCATATAGGCTGGTGGTGGTACGGCACGGTAATTGGGTAAGGGGTTTCTGTGTGTGTCAGGCTGTTCTGTTTCTGGGTCAGGTATTTTCTTGGAGTCTATCAGGTCTTGGATTTCATGGCGGAGTCGGGTGCAATTGTCAGTGTCATGGCCTTTTTGCTGGTGAAAGTGACAGTAAAGGCTTAGGTCGTAATGTGATGGTAGGGGATTGGGTAATGGTTTGGCTTCCACAGGTTTTAAGAGCCCTTGTCTCTTCAGTTTCTCTAGCACCTTTGACAGAGGTCTTCCAAAGTTGGAAAATCTTCGGTTCCGGATAGCAGCAATCTCAGCAGAAACGGGCTTTGTTCCCGATGTTCCTCCAATGGGCCTTCTGTTCAAACCATAGAATTTTCTATTCTCGGCCTCTTCTTCCTCAATGTCCATGACAGTTTCCCTCAACTGCCGAAAGTCTGTAATCATGGAAGTCATCCTCCTCAACTTGCTGTAAATGGAGGGCTTGGTGCCCTTGATGATCATTTTAATCTGGTCCTTCTCCGAGGGCCTAGTTTGCATTTTCAACAGCTGACTCCTCCATCGGTCTACGTACTCCTTAAAACTTTCCTCCGATTTCTGCTTCACATTCTCCAGATCGCGGAGTGATAGATCGATTTCTAGGTCAGTGACATACTGCTTCAGGAAAGCATCAGCCAACTCTCTCCAATCTTCCTTCACTTTCTTCTCTAAACTGTGGTACCACACCACTGGAGCTCCCTCGAGTGACATTCCAAACATTTTCTGCACTTGGCGCTGGGATAAGCCAACTGAACTCATAACTGATACAAACTGTCGGAGATGCACCCTTGGATCCCCATTCCCGTTAAACTTAGCCATATCAGGCATCTTGAACTGTGCTGGCAACTGTTCCTCGAAGGTCAGTGTGTCATAATCCAGCAAATCTTCATTCTTACCCCTCATCTTGCGGGTAACTGACTCAACCTGATCCCGAAGTTTCTGTAATTCTGTTTGTGACCCAGATATTCTGCCTGCTGCATACTCTGCCATATCATCATCAAAAGTGGGGGTATCATCCCTCAACCCAATCGGAGGCTCCTCATGCCTCACATTCTCAGAATTTCCTCCAGCACGGGGCACAGTCATACCAGCCATAGCAGTAGTCAAGGCTTGCAACTGTTCAGTAATTTTGGCGAGACCGTTCTCTAACTGATCCATACGGGATACCTCATTGCCGGATTCACTCATGGTTGTCACTGTCTTCTTGGTGAGTCTTTTCCCTTCCCTAACCCAACAGGTATCTATGATGGCTTTTAAAACATAAGAGGTTAGCACGATGCATGTATGCATGAGGTGTATGAGGTACATATAACATGCTAAGTAAATTAAAACTCTCAAACGAGTCGGCTCGTTATCATTTTAGAATTTTTCGAGCTAATTATCATAGGAGTGAACCCATCCCAGTTTAAATGGCCCAATGAGTTCACATCTCATGGCAAAGAACCCGACTAAATCCAAATAGTAACGTTCCGAACACAATCACAAAGCGGCTCATTAATCACTTAGAAGCCTTTGGCCCAATAGTCATGAAAAATGTTCTTGTCCCAGTTTAAATGGCCCAACAAGCCCATATCTCATGACAAGTGGTCCAAATAGATCCAAACGACAATGTTCCCAATACACAAGCATAGAAGAAAGTTGATGCAAACATGACATGATAATTTCTACAAAATGGCCCATCGACATTTTAGAGGTTTTGGGCCTAGTAGTCATAAGATACGAACTCGCCCCAGTTTAAATGGCCCAACAAGTTCGCATTTCTGATAAAAGTCCAACTGCCTCCAAATGGAAATGGCCCATAAGCACAAGCAATAGTAATAATTTCTAAAGGTCATAAAAAACTAAGGTTCATGTGTAGGTTTCAAGAATGTAAACAAAGGCCCTTATTGACAAAGGATTACCCACAACTAGGACTCCCCATTCAAGGGTTCAAACGACCAAGTGAGTGCACCTTATATGTCAACAAGTTAAGGTATGTGACTAACTGTCAAATGGACTTCCCGTTGTAGATTCCCCAGAGGGAGGGCGGAGCAAGGCTCGCTGTGGATACCCAAGCCCCTTAGGCTCTTATCGCTTGGTGACAGGAATAAACAACGAGTCCTCCAAATTAGTCTATCACATGAGATGATTATCTAGATGCCTTCCAGCTTTTCCTTATAAAGAGGTAGTGAGTGAAGGAAGACACCAACCATCCCCTAGGAAAATGATTATCTAGGTGCCTTCACGCTTTTCCTTGTAAAAAGGTAGTGAGTGAAGGAAGACACCAAACATCACCTAGCCCTAACAATGTCTTTGATTAAATTCCTTAAACTTACAGTAAACATGGTTAATTAAAACACAAATCCAACCATTACAAGACATGTTTCGAGGCCGATTCTCTATCCCCAGTGGAGTCGCCAGACTGTAGACAACAGAAACTGGACGACGCATGCTGTTCTAGACTCAGGGCCTAGTTGGGAGTACGGAGTAGCCACGGGGGACTAAACCGGAGAATAATGGAGTCGCCACCCGGTGTGACCGGGAAAAAAAATAGATTTAAGGCCGCACTCACCCCTCGCAAGGGAAGACCTCAAACCGTTGGGTTCGGAATGGTCCCTTACTTATGTCACTTGTAATGAAAGGATTATGTAATAACTTAATCATGCTTGAGTAACATTCATTTCCAAGGGTATCATATTTCTATATTCGCATGCATAGCAATAAAACTTACACTCGAATTTACAAATCCCATGTCTAAGTTTATATTTAGCATATTTCCATATATAGTCTATGTCCAAATTCAAACATGAAGACAATTTAACATTTCAAAAGCATACAACTTCACAAAGCACAAACAAAGAACATTCTTACAAACATGCATACTAAGAGAAGGTATTCAAGTGTATAACAGAAAATAGATGGCTAAATAAGTAATACAAATGCGTAAATTCAAGGAGATAACTATATGTTAAGATAGACATGTCATGATGGATATAAGAAGACCGTAAGCGTTCGCGTTGCGTTCGTAAACGCGTTCGAACGGTGAAGACAGTAGGTTCTCGTTCGTGTGGCGTCTGAACGCGTTCGAACGGAAATGAGACAGTAGGTTCTCGTTCGTGTGGCGTCCGAAACGCGTTCGAACGGAAATGAGACAGTAGGTTCTCGTTCGTAGTGCGTCCGAAACGCGTTCGAACAGAATGAGACCTGATGCCACAGATGTGTGTGCGTTCGAGTAGCGTTTGATAACGCGTTCGAACGGTAGAGACAGAAGGTTCTCGTTCGTGATGCGTTCGATACGCGTTCGAACGGTAACTGGCAGATTACATATATGCAGTTTTGGATGCGTCATTCAAACAAGATAACCACAAAGACATATCTAGTCACATAGACCCTTGAATCATGCATAAACATTGACATACTAAACAACTAAATCATGCTCAATCACAACAAACTAGTTATGCACAAAACTATAACATGTTAAACATCCTAATCATGCATAAGAAAACTAATAACACACTAGTCTAAATCATGCTCAAATACGAATTTGGGTGAAACGGATACATGTGTTTTTCAAGTGGTACGTGGCATTGTATCCCGAGTACAAACCGCATTACCGTCCATTCGGATTCGGCTACGGAATTTATGTCCGAGTTTCCATCCGATATACCACAAGAAATAACACATATTCCGTCCATCCGGAATCACATCACGCAATTAACATACTTTCTGAATCATGCATACTTAAATATCATAATTAACATGCTTTCTAAATTATCAAATCATGCGAAGAAGATAAGTATCATATGCCCTCAGGTCTAACCTTTTTTCGTCGTCTTTTGGAAGCGCGTTTCACGGCCGTCGGAAGGGTTGATGTTCCGCAACTTTTCTGGTTCACTGGTTTCCCTTTTCCTTGGTTGTCCGATGATTTGCTCGCTGTTTTCCCTTCGCTTTGCTGCTGTGTTGCTGCTGTCTTTCCGACTTGAGAGGAGAAGACTTTGCGTGCTCTCCAAATGCTGAATATATGCCCAAATGTGTTTTATGTATCTTGATTTTTCTGCTAGCCTCTCAAGGCAGAAAAATGTGTGTTTATATAGGCAATTTGGAGTGCATTTAATAGGTAGGCCAAGGGCAATTAATTTGATACCAAACTTGGTTGAAATGTAATGCATAATTGGATGGCTTTGTTGACATATACAAATGATAATTTGAAAATGAATCAAAGGTGGTGGGATGGTGATGGGCGTGGGGTGTAAGGAGTTAATGGTGTGGGGGAGTGCTTGACTTGGTGAGGGAGGCCATTAAATGGTGTAGGGTTGGTTTAATAAATGGTTTGAAAAATTAATATTAAGGTAAAAGGTGAGGTCAAAGGTTAAAGTAGAATAGATAGGTAAATCATGATGGAATAGTGTAAGGAGGGTAGAAAATGGTGTCAAGTCATGGGCCTCCTAGGTGGTGGGCTTGGTGCTTTTGGTAGGTTTGGGTATGGATTTGGGTTATTTTTGGGCCGAGCATAAGCGGAGATCCAACGAGCAAATCGAAGCTAGACAACCAAGTTAAATCCAACAATGATTCCAATTTCCAACTTTACCCTTCCGACGTCCGTTTCCTGCAACTTCCATGACATGAAAAGGTAGTGCCTCCTTACGAGACTCGTCATTGGGCATGATATGTAAAAATGCAGTGTCTACAACCCCCCCTCACTCCGTGATCATCTTCGCCACTCCCTCATTCACGCTAGCCTTACATACTCCCCTTACTTTGCCGCATTCCTGCCCCATCACACCCTCAAACACGCCCACAAAAACAGCCCATTTCACTGCCCTAAAGTCGCCACAAACCCCCTACACATAGCCTCACTGCACACCTAAAACCGAGACTCAAAAACGCCCCTCACTGCACACCAAACTGCCGCACATCACAGCCCCATTCTGCCCAGTTTTTGCTGCGATTTTTACCCATAAAACAGCCCTGAAATCACCTAAAAACTGCACAAAAAAAACTGCACAAAGTTCCCCTAAAAACCCCTTAAAACCGCAAGCCAATTAGCCTTCAAAATCACCCAAAACAGTCCCCTAAATAACCAAACAGTGACCTGAAACGTAGCAGCGAAACAGCAGCGAAACGGACCAAAACAGCAGCCCGAACATCAAAACAACGAGGAAAGACGTTGAGTAAACAAATCGGAAAAGTAGCGGAACATTCACCCCCTTCCAACGGACGTATAACGCCCTTCTTGAGACGACAAAAGAGGTTAGACCTGAGGGCACCTTTTTCACTTGTATCTTTCGTTTTATTTTATTTATTTTAAAAATATTATTGCAGGAGAGTCGTTTGAGGCATGATGTGATTGTTGGATGAGCGGGATATGTGTTCCCTTTGTGTGGTATATCGGATGGAAACCCGGACGTAATTCCGTAGCCGATTCCGAATGACGGTAGTGCGGTTTGTACCGGGATACAATGCCACGTATCACTTAAAGACACGTATTTTGTCTCATCCAAATTTGTATTTGAGCATGTTGTAGTTTATAGGTCGTTTATTTATTACTTTAAACATGATTTAATTTGGTTTTGTTATTTAATTTCTAAGCATGATTACGTTATTTTTAGGCATGATATTTTGTTTAGTTTATGATTATGTTTAAATAGTTATTTGTTTATTTTGGTTTAATGGCTCAATGTGTGATATTGCGTGTTTGCCATTTAAAGACTTACTTTTCAAGCATGCAAACTTAGATTAGGAGGTATTTTGATGAATGCATATTAGACGTAGATTACCCTTGGGCATGAATGTTGAGTAGACTCGGTTGATTTATTGCACAAATTATATCATCACAAGTGACATAAGTAAGGGACCATTCCGAACCCAACGGTTTGAGGTCTTCCCTTGCGAGGGGTGAGTGCGGCCTTAAATCTTTGTCCTGGTTCACACCGGGTGGCGACTCCATCATTCTCCGGTTTAGTTCCCCGTGGACTACTCCGTACTCCCTCTAGGTCGCGAGCCTAGAACAACATGCGTCACGCAAGTTCTGTTGTCTACAGTGGCCAACAGAAAGGAGCATGATCCAAAGAATTGCAGGAATTTATGAAAGTGTAGCCAATACAGCAGTCAACGCCAAGCTGGATCAGATATGCAAATTCATGGAGACTCTTAGCACTTGATCCACAAGTTCACCATATGGAGGAGAACCAGAACCAAACCAACTTGAAGAGACGGTGAATTATGTCAACAATTTCAACAGACAGGGGAACAATCCATATTCCAACACCTACAACCCAGGGTGGAGGAATCATCCCAATTTTTCATGGAGCAACAATTCAGGACAAAAGAACAATCCACCACCTGGATTCCAACAGCAGAACTATCCACCACCAAGATTTCAACAACAGAACAAAGGCCAGGAACATGAAAAAGAACCAGAAATGAAAGTATGGATTACAGAGATGTTTAAAAAGCAATAAGCAGCATATGATGTTATCTTTCAGAGCCAATTTGCTTCCATCAAAGCAGTGGAGAATCAAATCGGACAACTAGCCAATGCTCAAAGTTACAGACCGCCAGGTAATCTTCCTAGCAACACATAACCAAATCCAAGGAACATAGGGAAAGAGCAGTGTCATGCCATCATGTTAAAAAATGGTACTGAAATCAACAAAGATGTTGGATCCAAAACAACAATTGAGGAAGTTTCAAAAGAAACAAAGCAACAAAATGAGGAAAAAAGAAGCAAAGGAAAAAGAACAGATCATTCCACCTCCACATTTTCCTCAGCGTCTTCAGAAAAATAAACTGGACAAGCAGTTTGCTCGTTTCCTGGAGGTGTTCAAAAAGCTGCACATCAACATTCCATTTGCAGAAGCCTTGGAACAAATGCCCAACTATGTCAAATTCATGAAAGATATTCTTTCACGAAAACGGAGATTGGGACATTACGAGAGAGTAGCATTGACAGAAGAATGCAGTGCCATCATTCAGAGGAAGCTTCCCCCAGAGTTGAAGGATCCTGACAGTTTCACCATTCCTTGCATCATAGGAGAACATAACTTTGGTAAGGCTTTATGTGATTTAGGTGCAAGTGTTAACTTGATGCCTTTTTCTATTTTCAGGAAACTACAGATTGGAGAAACAATGCCCACTTCAGTCTCTCTACAACTTGCTGATGGACGCTCGTATTTCGAAGAGGCGTAGTTGAGGATGTACTAGTCAAGGTTGACAAATTCATTTTCCAGCAGATTTTATTGTCTTTGATATGGAGGAAGACGCAGACGTGCCAATCATCATCGGGAGACCATTCTTGGCTACAGGTCGAACCATTATTGATGTACAAAAAGGAGAATTAACCATGAGGTTACAAGACCAAGAAGTAACATTCAATGTTTTCAAGGCCATGAATTTCCCATATGATGAAAAGAAGGAGGAATGTTTCAGACTTGATGTGATACACAGTACCATTCAGAACTCCAATGCAATGCAAAGTTCTACTGACAAACTTAAAACATTTCAATTGCCTGTGGAGCCTGAAGATAAAATGTCTTTTGCACTGAAAAAGCCAATTCTTGCACTACAAGCAACATAAGAGAAAAAGTTCCACCAGCTCAATGAATTGGAGGAATTTCACAATCAGCCTTTTGAGGATGCCAAATTGTACAAAGAAAAACCAAAAAGAGACATGATGAGAAGTTAGTGCGCATACAACTGGAACCAGGGTAGAAGGTACTGTTAAACAAATCAAGCGTGAAATGCTTCCCATGGAAGCCAAAATCACGGTGGTCAGGTCCATTTGTGATCACCAAAGTTTTACTAGATAGAGCAGTTGAGATACATGATCCTGAGTCCAACAAAACTTTCAAGGTTAAAAACAAGCGTGTTAAGCACTACTGGGGAGAATCATTTGAGCGACAAAAAGAAAGTGTCACACTTTCAGATCCAGCCTAATGTTCGAGAAGTCACGTCTAGCTGTCGACGTTAAACTTAGCGCTAGCAGGGAGGCAACCCATGCAATTTGTGTATATATTATGATTTGGTGTGATTTAATTTTGTGTGTTTAATTTTTGCAGATTAAGACATTTCAGGATGGAAAGCTTCTCGCAAATCTTCACAAGCAATTTCCTTCTCTCCCTCAAAAATATCTGATGAAAGTTTACAAAGCTCGCTTGGAACAGATGAGACTACTGATGATCAAAGGTATTCCTACTGATATTCGTTGGATTATTGAAGCACAAGTCCGATTGGCAGGTGAGTCTTCTGACTCTTTTATTTCACATCTGTCTGGTTTAGATAAGAGCACCTATGCTAAAAAGAGAAGAGCCAAAAAAATGTGTGTCTGTTATAAATGTGCTCGTATGTTTTGTGATACTCGTTGTCGTTATTTAGGAATGGTGTCTGATAACCGCGAAGATAAGATTAATTTCATTAGGGATGGCTTGAGTAAGGAGACTTTGGATGATATATCTAAAAATCTTGAGATGCGTCCCAGTGGATATGTGTATCACGAAATTCGTGTGTTATATGCACAATTTCAAAAAGAAAGACAACAGTTAAGTCTTGGGAATCTGACTCAAAAAGACCCTGTTTGCCAATTTATAAGAAAATTGGATGGGAAGCTTGTCCCTGACGCATAGAAGTCAATCAAGCCGCTACTTTTCTTGTAAATATTATATCTCTTTGTTTTTTTTCCTAATAATTGTAATTTATTTTGTTGTTTTCTTTTATTTTCTCCGACAGGATCCAGAACTTTTTGACTATCACGATTTAATTTACTATTAACTAATAATTGTCATTTGGCAGGTACTAGTGCTATTATTTTACTCACCCTTTTCAGGTGTTATAAATTCAACTCATCATTGCACTTTTGAAGAAATCCAGAGTAAAACATGGAAGCCACTTCAAGAAGACGAGTTGAAAACATCTGTGTGTTTTGCGGTACTAGTGTTGGTGTTAAGCCACAATACGTAGAAGCAGCACAAGAATTTGGTCGAGTCTCAGCTGCAAGGAATATGCACTTAGTATATGGCAGATGCAATCTTGGACTAATGGGGATCGTTTCAACGGCAGTACATGAAGAATGCAGTCACGTTTTGGGAATCATCCCAAAACCCTTGGCGGAGGCAAATCTTATTGGACCATCAAACAGAGAGGAACTGATCGTGCCAGGTATGTCTAAACGATTGGTAGAAATGATTAACCGTGCTGATGCTTTTATTGCTTTGCCAGGTGGCTTGGGCACATTGGAGGAAATTTTTATAGTGTTATCTTCGGTGAACCTGAACATACACCGGAAACCGCTTGGACTGTACAACGTTGAAGGATTTTATGATTTTCTTTGTGTGTTTCTTGATGATGCTCAGAGAAATAGGTTCGTGTCAAAACCTATGAAAGAACTCCTCTATACTGCCAGAACTGCTCCGGATCTAATAGACCAACTCTTAGCCTATGAACCACAAGTTGACCCTTTCCTTTCAAAGATAAATTGGTCCGAGGACGATCATGTAAGAGACGTCGGATTAATCTGGATCTTAACCTTTAATTTCTTGTAGAATTTCAGCTAACCAGTATTATCTTCTAAACTCTTCTTCTACTGTTAAGACATTGGGGACAATGTCTCATTTAGGTTTGGGGGAGGGAATTAGTTGATCAATACCTTGTTTTTAGTTTGTGTGTTGT
Source organism: Zanthoxylum bungeanum (assembly GCA_019454045.1). Lineage (NCBI taxonomy): Eukaryota > Viridiplantae > Streptophyta > Magnoliopsida > Sapindales > Rutaceae > Zanthoxylum > Zanthoxylum bungeanum. Next base: position 73,390 of record SKCR01049947.1, read on the forward strand.
TTTTATTTTTAGTCATATTTTTTTTCGAAAAAACAAAAAAAAAAATTTCAAGAATTTCAAAAATTACAAAAATATTTTATGTTTTTGTGTTTTTAGTTTGACTAAAAAGGTGAAATTGGTAAGAGATCGCTGAGTAAGAAGTTTCCACTCCTGAGACGTATCTCAAACCTATTCGGAACAAGTTAATTTTTATTATTCATTTTTAAATTATTTAATTTGTAAATTCTACATAAAACTGACTAAAATGGATCTTCATATGCTGAGTTAGCAGATATTATCAACATGCATTGTAACATACGGACATGAGCTAAAATTGAAAAGTTTGTAATATTCAGTGCTCTAGTTTAATTGGAGGAAGCATCTCAAAAAGGGATGGTGTGAAAAAAAACATCTGAGATCCGAGTTATTAAGTCTGTAAGGGTGTTTTAACACCTAGTGCCCTAAAGGCAACTGGTTTGGGAGTCACTGGCCCAAAGCTCGCTACATGGATCAAAGATACTGCAAAAATATATATATCTGAAGTCTGAGTAATTAACTCCGTAGGGGTGTCTTAACACCTAGTGCCCTAAAGCCAACTGGTTTGAGAGTCACCGACCCAACACTCGCTACATAGATGGAAGATATTGTATATAAATAAAAAATAAAAATAAAAAATCAAAGAATAAAATCAGAAAAATTATTCCATTGCTGCAAAAAAAATGTGAATTCTGATAAAACTTTAGGACAAAAATATTACTTTCTTATCAACTGCACTTGTGACTGTTGTGAGCAAAAATGAGTTGTTGATTAATATTTTGTCGACTGTGTATATGGAGAATGGTAAAAGTAATCGGAGAATTTACTTGTTCGGTAATTAGAATGAAATAAAAAACTATTGACTTGGATTAGATATTTCATCTGTTTAGTCACTAACTTCTTTATTCTATTTTCTCTTGTCTTTTTGCTTTTGTGTGCATTAGTTTTATTATATTTTTTACTTTTGTAAAACTTTTGTGGGTATCGTTGCTGTAAGCCCTCACGAGACTATAACTCGTCCACTAGGGACACCTAGGGGTTTAAAGGTTGTTGCTATGCTAAATGCAACCGTGATCCCTACGAAAGTGGCTTAGTTTAATTTATTATTTCTTGTATTTATTTTTTTTATTTTGCTTGAGGACTAGCAAAATGTTAGGTTTGGGGGTGTGATGAGCGGAAAATATATCAATATTTACCGCCTCTTTTACTTAATATTTTGTTTAGTTTCTCGGGTGGTTTGATGAACATTTGATGTGTTTTAGTTTATTTTACAGATAAAATAATATTGGGACACAATGAAATCATTAGGAAGAAATGTGGGTCAAATAAGAGCAAATATTGGACTTGACATATTAATTTTGGAGATTGGAAATTGAAAAGGGCGTTTTAACGAAGTACATTTTGGAAATACCAGTTATGCATCTGTCGTATTTTGGGCATAACCTTTTACTCCGATATCGGATTGAGCTGATTCAAGTTCTAAATTAAAGAAGACTCAAAGATCTATAACTTTGAAACACAAAATAATTCTGAATTCTGAAGATTTCATGCCCGAAATTGATGAACCATCCAGAAATGTTGTGTGTAATTATTAAAGTCATTTTCAATCGTTTTCAAAGCAAAAATAAATTAATAAATAAAAATAAAAATTATCAAATCACCACCAACATGATAAGAATTAGTGGATCAATTAATAATGGATTTGGTGGAGTAATTAGTGGAGCAAATAGTGGAGCAATTATAATGGATTGGTGGTGATGATTTGATGGAGGCAAAATTTTGCCTATAAATACCAAGCCATTTCATTTGTAATTCATACTTTCTTCTAAGGAATTCCTTAAGAATACTAAGAAGATTATATCTTGTTTGTTTATTTACAGCTTTCAGTAATTAATTTCCGCTTTCGTACTTTCTTTTCTTTACTTTTCAGTTTTTACTTTCCGCAATTTACTTTTACGAACAATACTTTCTTTCTTTAATTTTCAGTTTTTATTTTCAATAATGAGGAGGTAACTCCCATTTGCTGGGGGTAAAAGGTAAAACTTTTATTACTAATATTTAGATTAATCTCCCTTAATTATAATATATAAAATAGTTAAAACCTGACTTAACGAGGATACCGCCATATTGGTCGGTGGTAATTATTTAAATTGGTTTTAACCTGACTAAACTGGATACCGCCTGATTGGTCGGTTGGTAATTAATTATTAATTTGACTTAATCTGGATACCGCCTATGGCTGGTTGGTAATTATCATGCAAAGTTAATATATTATATTAAGGGAGATATCTAAAATAGAAGTAATAAAAGTGGATCCTTTTTCCTCAGCATTTTCTTTTATTGTACTTTTACTTTATTTACTTTTCAGCAATTTACTTTTCAGCATTTACTTTTCAGTAATTCACTTTCCGCATTTACTTTTCAGCATTTAATTTTCAGTTTTTAATTTTAGCATTTACTTTCCGTCATTTACTTTTCAGCAATTTACTTTTAAACATTTTACTTTATGTCTTTTATTTTATTTAAGTTTTACTAGCCCTAGTTATATATCGTAACTAAGTTAGTTATTTGGGGTTGTGATGAATTCTAATTTCACCGGTTTATAAGGGGTTATTTTATAGTTTGGTAATTTAAAGGTTTACTTATAAGTCTTAAGCTTAATGTTTCTTGTTGTCTGATCACCATAAGATTGATGTGGGTAAATCTAAAGTAAACTTGACAAAGGATTTTAGGTTTCAACCTTAGACTTAATAGCCCACGATCTTCCTGAGGATAGATACCCTTTAATAGATTTCCTTACAGGATAGACATATACCTGTCGGGCGGGGGTTATGCCATAATTGAAACTTAAACTTAATGAATCCAGGTAATTTGGTTGACATAGACATATGGTTCAATTGGCTTATACTGGGTATTTGCGTCTGACCATCGACAGAGGCTTTCGCATAATTAGTGTTCTAGGTAGTAAAACCAATTTATTATCATCACCATTTCAAATCATCAATCAACTTGTTAGATTACTAGTAATCATTTGACCTCATAAAATTAATAGATTAGGTATTAAGTCCTCGTGGGATCGATACTTTTTATACTTACTTGAACGATACGTACGCTTACGTTTACATGTGTGTTTACAACCGGTCAATAGGATATGTCTCAATTTCCTCAACGTCTTGAGGTGTCTTAAGAGACTGTTCCTTTGACAAATGAATTCCATGCCGATAAGGCAAATTGCCTTTCTTGGAATTCTGCATCCCAAATCGCACAAGGATCTTGTCGATATAGGATGTCTGAGACATAGCTAACAGTCGTTTCTTGCGATCCCGAAATATTTGAATCCCAAGAACATAACTGGCCTCTCCCAAATCTTTCGTTTGGAATTGGTTAGCTAGTCATATTTTCACGTTCGATAATATCTTTACATCATTCCCAATGAGTAAAATATCATCGACGTATAAAACAAGAAAAACCACCTTCCCGTCAATGACGCGCTTATATACACAAGGCTCATCAACATTCTGCTCAAAATCATAAGACTTGATCATGGTATCAAATCTTATATTCCAAGATTGAGATGCCTACTTAAGTCCATAAATGGACCTTTGCAGCTTGCAAACCTTTTGCTCTTGACTTTGGGCTATGAACCCCTCTGGTTGTACCATATAGATACTCTCATCAAGATTTCCATTCAAGAATGTAGTCTTGACATCCATTTGCCAAATTTCATAGTAATAATATGCGGCAATGGATAAAAGAGTGAAAATGGTTTTGAGCATGGCTACTGGCGATAAAAATTTCCCCATAGTCAACTCCCTCTTTATGGGTTTATACCCTTGGCCAGTAGCCTAGCCTTGAAGGTCCGTACCTTCTCATCTTCTCCCCTCTTCCCTCTGTAGATCCACTTGTAACCTATGGGTTTCACCACATCAGGTTGGTCTACAAGTTCCCAGATTGAGTTGGAGTACATAGACTCCATCTCTAGGTTCATGGCTTTGAGCCATTCTTCTTTATCAGAATCATCCATTACACTACGATAGGTCAATGGATCATCTATACCATCACTGGATGCAATAACTTGTGACTCTCCAACTCCAAGATACCGATCAGGTTGTCCGTATAACCCTCATACTATTCTAGGTGGTAGATCATTCTGATGAGCTTGCATCTTACACTCAGATGTTGAAGATGCTATATATTATCAACTATCATTGATGATGGTATGCTGGTCGAACCAGCAAGTAACTCCTCGAGTACTTACTACTTCGAGGTTTGAACTCCCTCATTTAATCCTCTTCTAGAAATATAGCATTTGTCGATACAAACACTTTGTTATCATTAGGACTATAGAAGAATCCACCCCTAGTCTCCTTAAGATAGCCTACAAATAGGCACACCTTTGAATGTGGCTCCAACTTTGTAGTCTTATTCTTCAGAACATATGTTGGACACCCCCATATGCGCAAATGTCGTAAACTAGTTTTACGACCACTCCATAACTCTAAGGGAGTCTTAGGAACAGACTTAGATGGAACTACATTAAGGATATGCATTGCAGTTTGTAATGCATATCCCCAGAACGAACTAGGTAGTGAGCTATAACTAAACATAAATCTCATCATGTCTAGTAGGGTTCAATTTCTCCTTTCTGCAACACCATTTTGCTGTGGTGTTCCAGGTGCTGTGAGTTGGGATACTATCCCATGCTCAACTAAGAATTCCTCGAAATCTCTGTCAATGTATGCTCTTCCACGATCTGATCATAGAGTTTTGATTATTTTACCTAACTGGTTCTCAACCTCAACACGATACTCTTTGAACTTTTCAAAAGTATCTGACTTGTGCTGCATTAGGTAAACATACCCATATCTAGAATAATCGTCAATGAAGTGACGAAGTATTCATAACCACCTCAAGCTCTTACATTCATCAGTCTGTAAACATCCGAATGTATTAGCTCAAGTGGTTGACTATCTCTTATACTTTTTCTAGTAAAAGGTCTCTTGGTCATTTTTCCTTCTAAACATGATTCGCATACTGGTAAAGTTCTGAGATTTAACTGGTTTAAGGCTTCGTTCTTTATCAATCTGTCTATCCGGTCAAGGTTGATATGAGCAAGTCTAAGATGCACAGATATGTGTCATGAGAAATCTTTTGTCGTTTAGTTTTAGGTTTCTCAACCTTAAACATTTCAGTGTTAAGCAGTGGGTTATATGTTAACAATCTTAACAATATAAGTGATCTCCTAATTTCCTTTGCATATAAGTAATC